>PVKA01026114.1:0-32123 GCA_004027165.1 Ctenomys sociabilis
GATAGAATCTCTGGCCCCTGCTCCTGCATGTGCCTACACTTTAATCCACTGAGCTATTTGGCCAGCCCTGAAGTCCTATCTTAAGGAATATTTTTATCTCTTTCCATGAAGACACCAAGAAACAAATGCATACATGTTTCTTCCAAGCATCAGACTATTTTTAATCGAAGTTAAAAAATATGCGTGTTTTTAGTTACAAAACTGGAAAGTGCAGAAAATGATAGAGAAGGAACATATTACCCAGAACTCCTAAGTCTGTGATGGCCACAGTGAGCTTGGGGAGCGTTTCCTTTCTGATGCTGTTCCAATGCCTGCTTTTTATTGACTTTCTTCAAGCAGTAATCACTTGCCGTACATGCACATTCGTATTGAACTTTTTCACCTAATCTTTCACCCTCAGTGTTTTGGAGAGGTGTTATCAGGCACCATGCCCACATGCCTGAAATCTGTGCCACATTCCTCAGAGAGCAATCCAGCCTAGATTTTGGAACAAGAACTGAGAATTGCACCCAGCAGAAATGGGAACAGCAGGAAAATCACATTTTAAATTTTACCCTAACTTTTGAGCTGTGTTGAATGGAAACTTTAACCCAACTGCTAATGAGAATAAGAGCTGTACAAATAGGCAATGGTCACATCACAGGTAGGGGCCGAGCCTGGATCACTACACTGCAGCAGGCAGCCCTAGAACCTGCTGCCTATAGTGCCAGAACCAGGAGTCAGCTTCTGTCCAGAATTAGATTTACATGGTACCTGGGTAGCAGCACAGTAACTGGTAATCTCTAGTCATTAGTCCAAGGAGCCAATCAGGACCCCTGAAATAACTGCCCCACCAGGGTCAGGACATGATTGGAAACTGCCAGGTTCCCGAAATTTGTGCCTACATCCAACTTATGAACAATCAGAGAAAACCAAACATTAACCCAAATGTATCACCCAGGTCCCCTGTTTTGCGTTAGATAGCCTCAACTTCTGTGCACTAGTCAGGGAAGGGCTGCAGCCTCCTTCCTGGGCTCCATTGCCAGCCTTGGGCTCAGAAGTGGTGATGCCCAAAACAAGTGCTGTTTCAGCAAGCTTGGAATGATCAACATCTTCTTGATCATATTTGGTTTGTCTTCCCTTATTTCCACAAAACTGTGCTTCCTCTCACCAGCTTGCTCATTTGCATTACAAAACTTCATCAGACCCTGGAGTCAGTATCTCAGGATTTCACATAATTTAAGAGGAGACAACCATGGGAAGATTTCCTTCATTACACAGAAGTTACAAGCAAGGTAAGTGAAGCACAGTGCTATGTCATCACACATGCCCTGTGCAGTATTCCCTGCCTGCCTGGAGGTGGAGTCATTCTATGCTAGGCTGAGAGGGAGGAAGGGGGGAAGGAAGGTAGCCAAGTGGCTATAAAAAGAGTTGGGCTGTGACAGAACTTGGTGTGCATGTAATTGCACAGTCCATACCTTTTTGTGTTTGGCTTCTTTCACTCAGCAGAAAGCTTTTGAGATTTATCATAATATTGTGTATATTTAGCTCACCTTTTTATTGCTGAGTAGCGGTCCTCTGTGCTGACATACACATTATTCAGCTCCCGAGATCAGAGACAGGACAAATACATGAAATGAATAAAACTGTATATGATTATTTGAAAAAAAAAAGTTAGAATGCACTACATACAAGCACCAATTCTCCATGAGTGTGACCCTGTGTAGTGTGACCACGCACTGAAGAGGCCCAAATGTGTGAATATCGTATTGTCTCCCTAGTGTAAGAATACAAAAGAAGAAAGAAAAACTGATAGGTGTAACAGACACAGTTAAATGGAAAGAAACAGAATTTAAGGATTAAACAAAGAGAGAGGAAGGAGAAAAGTTAGGTAATAAAGTAGAGTCAAAACCACAGATGTGCATATGCAAGTTGGATAAGGCACTAGTCCTAAGAATTTCCATCAGGCCTTTGAAAATAGCAGTTAATGGGTAGAATTCTCACCCTGCCTAACTCTATGCTGGTATCTGTGAACTAAGCAATTACACTGGGGACAGTAATGTGTGATACTAAAACCGTGCTTGAGATACCTGTCATCTTGGTCTTCTAAATGTGTACCACTTCTAATGTCATCTCAATTATTACTATGCTCTCTTTAAAGTAATTTTTTTAAAAAGGTATTAAAAGAAAATAAGAGGACAAGAGAAGCTGCAGACTTCAGTTGACAGATCCAATTTAAGATTTCTTGAAAGCATGTGGTAATATTCAATCATATGTCTCATCTTGCATAACTATACCTGTTAATCTGAGCAACAGATTTGTTAATAAAAATAGGTAATATATCAATCTCTGTTAATCAGCTATTCTTGTTTTGAGAATCTGCAACATATGTACTGTGACATGTTACCCTGTTTCAGTCTTTCTTTTGTTTTTCTTGCTCTTGTTTTTACTCTTCAAACTAAAAGAAAATTCCCCAGAGCTGGCTCTGACCCCAGGGCACACTGAGACACAGATTGAGACTGGGTGTGGTAGCCCTGGGCCTATAATCCCAGCACTTGTGAGGCTGAAAACAGGAGAATCACTATGAGTCCAATTTACATACTGAGACCCTCTAGACCTCATCTAACATACATGAAAAATAAACAAATAAATAAAAATATAGAAAACACAGAAGCTGGAGATTTGGGGGAGTGGCCTTTATGCATACACCATTATGGTGCATATAAAGTCACTTGAAACTTGAAAATCAATCAAAGATATGTGCAGAAATTTGGGAAATTTTATAAGATGTTATTTCCACAGTGTATAGCAAACATTTTTGATTCTTGCAATGAAAAAAAAAAATTACTGCAGTATATTTAGAAACCACATTATGCAAGATTTTTACTGAACATTTAATTTGCAAAGAGGGAGAAATCTTACATGTATTCTAAACATAATTGATTCTGGAACTCATTGTGAGTAGAGTACCTTTGGGCTCTAGAATGCAGAGAACACACTTTGAAAAAATATAGGAGATTGTTTAAGGTATTTGAACACTTTTCCCTACTGTAAAGAAGTAACTAACATAAAAGAAAATAGCACTTCTGTAGCAACATCATACTTTCCATGTTCCAGGCATTATGCTATTTTATCGCTGAACCTCATCTTCACAATATCCCCAGGAGTTGGGGGTTATTATTACATCTGATGCACAAATGACAAAGAACAGGGAAGGAGAGGTTAAATAACTTGTCCAGGAATTGCCTTGTGGGAAGAGCTCACTATCCATCCTGGCTTGGTACCCTGGCCTCAGGGGACACAGCTACTGTGACCAAAGGAAGAACAAAGGAGCTGCCTTCACCTGGTTACCTCTGCCTGTGCATCTGTAGAGGATGGAGCGCCCCTCCAAAGGGACTTTAACAAAGGTACACATCCATGAGATCCCTGGCTCTGAACTCAAGTTTGTGTAGCTGTTAAGAGCACATACTCTTGGGAGGGCTGAACTGCTCTCCCCCAAAACTCACACAAGGAAAGATTAACTCCTAGGGTGATCATAGCTAAGGAAAGCTTTTTTTAGCATGAAATTAAATTTATAAGGTCACAAAGGAGAGATCATAACCTGGCAGACCTGTGAGTTAACAAGAAGTGAAGGGTGCTCTTTCTCATTCTGCCATAAGAAAAAAATAGACCATCTCAAAGGCAGGAAAAATCCCCTCACTGGGAAACAAATTGTGAGAAATTTGGTCTTGAACCCCAGGCTTCTAGAGCTGGGAGGACACATATTTCTGGTATTTCAGACACCTAGTCCATCTGATTTTGTCTTGGTGTCTGAGCTAGGACAAAATGCTAACCCCCCAGTACCTCAGATACAATAATATTTGGAAGCAGAGCCTTCAAAGGGGTGATTAAGTTAAGGTGATACTCTTGGGGGAGTCCTAATCCAGTCTGACTGGTGTCTTTATAAAAGGAGATTACATGGGACTCACAAAGGGAAGCCAGGGGTGTGCACAACTGAGGGGCACCAGCATGAAAAGGAAGAGGCCTGGGCCAAGCCCATCAGCCCTTTGATCTTGAACTTCCAGCCTACAAACTGTGAGAACATACATTTCTGCTGTTACACCACCCACTCTGTGTGATTTTATTATGGTAGCACTAGTGTAACCATTACAGGGTCAGACTCACCAGACTGAAACCCTGACACCTTCCTTTATTAGGAAAGTGACCTCCAAGAAGTCACTGACTCTTCTGAGTGACAACTGTCTTGTATTTTGCTAATTCCTGACTAAGAGTCTACCATGCCATAAAGATGATACTAGAAATGTCAAAATGCACACACAGTATCGGGCACAGTGCCCTCCCCTTATGCCAGTGTGCACCAGTGTATCTCCACATAGCCACGCTAAGAGAAGGTGCATGCAGTTTATGGAGATGTTCGGTTTCCTCTTCAAGCTCATAAAAACTAGTCTTAATTATTAAAGTGGATGCTCAACAAGTAGCTACTATAAGGAGTTGGGTGAGGCCAAGACCACTGGGCTTGTGTATAGGCAAATTCTTGATGTTGAATTCATTGTGCGTGGGTACAGGCAGGGAGAGGGCAAAAGGGCTATTGGTAAGGGACAAAGAAAATTGGGCATTTTTATAGGATTTGAAAGAAAGAAAAGGACATTAGAAGGGAAGAACTTGATGAACATCAGTCTAAGTTCTCTAGATCTTTCACGCCTTAGTGGGCAAAGTCCGTGAAACATCTGCTGTACATTTTTGGGTGTTTCAACTATCTGAGGATTCACAAGAGTCCTTGCCCTGATTTATCTCTTTTAGAATACCCTGTGCTAGACGGGGCACTTGTATCAGTAAGAGTTTACTAGGAAAGCAGATATAACATAAGGTATACAAATGTGGGAGATATTACAAGACTGCTTTGTGATCCTCAGCCACAGAGCTGGATGAAGAGGCAGGCAGAGGGTGTCTGAACACTGGAGGCTGAAGAGTCCAGCCCAGGGTCTGGAGTGCCCTGCAATGTTCCACACAAGTCTGGATCTGTGACGGCATGCTGAAGAATCTAGGCCAAATGGTCGAAGCTCTTCAGTCTTCCCAAGTAGAAGCTGAACAGTCTGCACAGAAGCCAGGCGATGACATCCAAGGTACAACTGAAGAAAGGAGCTCCTCTGAAGAACCACCATCAAGTCTATTAACATTAGAACCCCAACATTTCACCCCTCATGCACATCTTTTTATGCAAAAGGCATTTAGTCCATCTGCAAGGTTGCCCAAATCCTAACACAGCATTGCTGAAAAATCCACTCCCCAAGTCTCTCCTGAGATGTAAGGCAAACTCTTAGTTGTAAGCCCTGTACAAATGAGAAGTTAAACACTTCCAACATTTAATGGCACAGCATATAACATTTTCATGCCAAAAGGATACAAAGGATTGTAGCCAAGGTGAGTCTAAAATCCAGCACGGTAAACAGTAATGCCTATAATACTATATCCAGAATCCGAAGCAATCTATGGAAAATTGTGAGCTCTAAAGAGCTTGCATGACTGCAACCCTGTGATGCTTCTGGTGGTTGTAGCACCCACAGCTTTTCTCTCAGGCCCACTGTGCTCCCTTTTCAGCTTTCCTTAGATGATCCACATTCCTGGTTTTCCCAAACTTCCAGGGTCTCCACTACACTTTTGGCTATACACTCACAACTCCACACACTGCCCTCCCAGGAGCATACAACCTAGCCCCCAAGGCCTTCTGAAGTCAAGGTAGAAACCTTTTTAACCATAGAACTCTTGTATTCTGTATGCACCTAAAACTAAGGCCAAATGGATGCTGACAAGATCTGTTGCCAGGCTCTCCTCTCTCTTGTGTGTAGGGACTGAGTGCCTGGATCACTAAGAACTCTGAATCTCATTCTGAGGAACAAATGTTCTGTGCCACTGACTTTCTGAAACCTGGTGCTCTGGGGCTTTCTTCTGGAGTCTGCAGCTAACACCGTCTTTTTCAGCAGAAACCTCCTGAGCTGGTCTTCACTAGTTTTCTGGCCTTAGCTCTGACCAAAATGTTCCATACACAACAGCCTAAAGAGGTCCAGCTCTACTCCTTCAGGCAATTTTCTCTGATTTTTCCAAGCTCTTTCCACAAGCCGTTCCCAAAGGCTCTTGAATAAGATGGTCAGGTGTAGACACAGAAGTGACCCCACTCCTTTGGTACCAAATGCTTAGTTACATGTCTTTCATTGCTGAGACAAAAATAACTGATTTCCAAAATTAAGGAAGTAAAGGCTTATGTAGCTGACATGTTGTGGAGGTTTCAGTCCATAATCAGTTGGCTCCCAGGCAGGGGAGCACAGCACAGGGGCAATGGTTCAAACTGGCAGAAAGCAGAAAAAGCAGGAAGAGCAAAAGGAAAAGAGAGAAAGCCTCTTGTCCTCTCTTATATTATAAGCAGGCCAGCCCCTGGAGAGCAGGTATAGCACTCACAACATCTCCATGCCCATTTCTTGCACAAGAAGAAGATGCTTACAAGGTAAGGATCCTGGCCCCCTGCTGAGTGACTTGTCTGAACATTTAAACTCCTTAAGAAAATACAGCATGTCAACCATCACAGCACAGAGCTGGGCTGAGAACAATGCCTCTGCTAGCAGACATGTTGGGTACTAGGACAGTGATGGCCAAACTGAGCCTTACAGCCACTTAGAACTTTTTGAAAATGTAGCTTTACCATGTAATAAGTCATGGCCATTTCCATCTGGGATGGTAGCTCACCCTGTCACCTGGTAGTTGTAAAATGGCAAATTAAGGTGTTCTTGGAGGTTATCAGAAATGTACTGGCTTTGTGTCTTGCTCAACCAAAGAGCTATTTCTGATTCATCTCACAACTAAGAGAAGTAGACCAAAAAGGATGCCACAGCTTTGACACATACAATAGGTAACTTACTGACCAGTTTTAAGGAACATCTAAGAAATGTTCAGACCTCTAAAACTGCCCACCTCTTCTCAAGGGCTTGGAACTCTGGTTTAATTTATCCTGAAAGTTCTTTCAAAGTGGTTTAACATATCATTTTATGGAGTAAAAGTCTAGTTATATCATGACTGTGTATTTATGAAAAGCTGAAACACTAATAAAATAATTTTCATCAATCATGAAAGCAAACATTTCTTTAGTGCATATTATTTTATGGAAAATCTTCCATTTATGCAGTGAATATTTATTGAATCTCCAGTATGAGCTAAACAACAAGACAGGACAAGTGGTTTCTTTTTCACAGTGCTTACCTTCCAGTCAGGGATCTGGGCTAGAATAATTAAATTATAATTCATAGCATGATACATTTTAAAATAAAATAAGTTGTGGAAGGAAGATTATAGTGCCTAGCTTGAAAGAACTACCTAGGAAGTACTTGATTGAAAGAGTGACCCAAGAAGAATTTGCTTAAAGCCTGACATTGAACACCACTTGGAGGAATAATACAAGTATTTGCTGGTACCAACCATCTCATCTGATCCACTCCGTAAGTAGACATTGTTCTTATTCCCATTTAAGTCTATGTATACCAGCTCATATCTATATCTTTACATGTGCCTACCCTTCCAGAGAGATTTATAGGAGACAAGCTCATATCATTATAGAGACTGACAGTTCACAGGACCTCCAAGTCCAGCAAGTGAGTCATCCAGCTGGAGAGCCACGACAGCCGATGAGTACTCCAAGTAAAATGCTGAAAGGCTCAGAACCAGGAAGAGCCAATGTTTCAGTTTGAATCCAGAGGCAAGAATAAGTCTCCATTATTTGGAAAAATATCAGCCCTTTTGCTCTGTTCTGGTCTTCAACTGGTTGGATAAGGACCACACTTACTTTGAGGAGGGCCCCTCTACTCAAACTCCTGATTCAGATGTTAATCTTATCTAAAATATCCTCACAGAAACACCAGGGATAATGCAATATCTGGGTACTCTGAGGCCTTAAGTTGATAAGGAAAATTAAGCATCACAATTATAAACACTGTGCAGTGCTTACTGTAGATGGTACAGTATGGGATAGTATGGCAGATAAGGTATGCTCTGTCCAGAATGGCATGGTATAGAACCAGGTAGAGTGAGATGATATTACAGTGGGAGCTTTGTTAAAACCTGACTCCTTCCCTTTTTAGCTTCTGTAATTTAAAGCATGTGATTATACTGTCTGAATTTAGGTTTCCTTTCCTTTAAATTAGGAATGACCACACCTGTCCCTTAAGGCTACTGGGAGAATTAAAAGGGCTTCTGGGAAAAGAGCTTAAGGTGATGTGCAGGCCAGAACAAAGAAGCAATGGGTCTCAGAGCACATCTTCCCCAGGTGGGGGACCAGTGCTGGGCCATTCCTCACACCTTCTTGCTGCACATAGGCCTCCTGAGGGCTCCTCACTGGAAATACAAGTACCCTGAACCAGGCTAGATAGCTCTGTTTCTGTCCCAGGCTGTGGGACTTTTTCAGGAAGATTTTTCCTCCTCAGAATCCAGGAAACACTGAATTCCAGGCAGATTGGTAACAGGAGTATGAACCTCAATCCTCCACAAAAAAAAGGGGTTGTTCAGGGGTTTAGGAAACTGTAGGCCTAAGAAATAAGGCCCAGTCTTAATTTACTGATCAAAATAAGTTGAAAGCTTTGCAAAGATTTCCACATACACCAGCACTGAGTCAACCCCTCTCAGGCCTGCTTTTTACCTAGTGAGATGGCTCCAGGCCCCACAGAAATGAGACATGCAACTCTCCTCGCTGTCCTCTCCACGGACAGGGGATGTATCCCTGGGTCCTTGCTCCAGCTCAGAAGGACAGGAACGAAGTTCATTTCCTCCCACCTGGGCTTGCTCTCCCAGGGGTCACTGCTTTTTCTTCCCCTTCAGCCACAAACCATGTGCAGTCACTGGCCAAGCATGCCAGAAAATCATGTGACCCTCTGGAGACTCAGTCTTCCATTTGCAATAAAGGACTAATAATATGCACCTCTCAGGGCTTTATTTATAAATAGGGTTTATTGAATGCTTTGAGATCCTTGAATGCTGCACTGATCTCAATGGCTGTAAGGACTGACAGCTCCTTGGGCAGGCCCTGAGCTCAACAGCTTCTGCACAGAGGCTCCAGATTGTCACTTAGTGTGAGGTTTTGCAAATTTACAAGCAGTCTTGGCTTTAATAGGCAGGAATTCCCTTTTCTCCTTTTATACATGGGGAAAGAAATTATGACACAAAATGTTTGGGAACTTGTCCAAGACCTACAGCTGAAAAAAATGACATAAACAAAACGTCTCTTTCTGATCTCTGTCTTTAAATCCTTTGGCTCATGCCCCTTGGAGAACGAGCTCACAGAGAAACCCTTGGTCAGCGCTATGGGACTCTTCATGGCTTCCTTCCCCTACCACTCTCACTTCCTGTTGCTTAAGCAGTCCTTGTGCCAATGGCCTGAAACCCAGCAGCTATTAAGAAATGGCCTTCCACTCAGAACTGCGTGCCTGTTGAGCACAGGGTCCTGGGAGAACTGCTGCAATGAAGCTATTGTCCTGCAGGTTCTCTTAAGGAAGGATATACAGAACAGCAAGATTTCTACTTGCATGCTTGTGTATTCCTATGAAATCCTGATCTCCCATGCACCCCCTTGCCTCTTCCTACCTTTCCCTTATTCCCTTCCACTTTTTTCTTTGTTTTTTCTTTCCTATATTTGATATATGAGAAAAAATATGTAATTACTGCCTTCTAGGTCCAGTTCATTTGCTTAATATGAGCATCTGAAGTTCACCCATTTTCCTGCAAATGACAAGATGCAGTCTTATTTGTGGCTGGGTAGCACTCCCTTGTATATGTACCAGATTGCCTTTGCGCATTAATTCATTGACAGATACCTAGTCTGATTCAATAGTGTGGCTGTTATGAATCCATATTGTTGTGATAAACATGCACAATTATATACATCTATAGGAAACTGGCTTGAATTCTCAGGGATGTACTAAGCAGCAGTATAGATAGATCCAGTGCTATGTGTAGTTTTTTGAGGAACATCTGTATTGATTTCCAGAAAGTTTGTCCCAATTTATAGTCCTACTGACAATGTAGGAGTGTTCTTTTCCCTCCATCCTCACCTCGTTGTTTTCTGTTTCCTTGATAATAACCATTTCGAATGGGTGGAGATGGACTTTCAATATTGTTTGGATTTGCATTTTCCTAATAGTTTCTGGATAAATTAATACCCAAATATAGGAAGAATCAAAAAAATTAAATACAAAAACTGATAACCCAATCAGTGAGTGGACAAATGAAATGAGCAGAGTCCCATCTAAAGAGCATAAAGAGGTGAAGCAAACACTTGCCACTGCCTAAGTGACATCAGAAATTCGGTTGGACGAGTTTCAGAAAGTCTCCCATCTTGGAAGACCTTCCTCTCTGGTTCTGGACCACAGAATAACCAAGAGGGTCTCAGGCCACTAGTGATGACCTCTCCCACACTGGGAAGAGGAATGGGGTGCTGAGTACTGTGACAGACTCTCCAGAAATGACAGCACCAGGGCTAGAAAGCTTGGACACAGTGCAGTCTTGCAGAAGCCATGTGGGGACAGAGGGCAAATAGGACAAGAGAGAATTAGGATAAAGCTTGGAAACCTTGGGCCGGCAAGATAGTTCAGCAGTCTAAAGTGCCTTCTTAGGCAAGCTTAGGCAAAGCTCAGGGATTGTGATTCAATCTGCAGCACTACATGCCACGCAAGCCTGGCCCCCATGGAAGGCTGAGCCAACCACAAAACCATAAATAAAGCTTGGAAACCTGGACCCAAGATGGAGATGAGGGTGATGGCAAGAGTAGGAACCTATTTCCAGCCTCTTGGCAAGCTAGAGTTAAAGCTCCCTTTTTATTATTTTTTTTTCCTTTGCTTTGTCTCCATATTCACAGCGTTGTTGTTTCATTGTCTGTCCTATGAATTTGTCTCTGTGTAAAGGAATCAGGAGAAGGCAGTAAGGACCTTGCTTGGACCAGAGTCTGAAAGCAAAGGAACAACACATCCACAGGTAACTCTTTATAGCATGTGGCAATAGCCACTGGAATAGAATCCAGAGAGGACAAGAAGGGGGTCATAGTAAAGAGAAGGAGACGCTTCCCTAACACTATTCAGATGTCCCCCAAACATCCGGAACCTGCTGGCATGCAATTTATGCCCGGAGCAGCAACATCCTAGTGGAGGGCCAACCCCTAGGATCAGGCCACAGATGTTTCTACATGCAGATTTCAAGAGGGGAAAAATTACCAGAATGCTATCTCCAGGAAAGAATGTACCCCTTAGAAGAAAGCCCTCGAGCTCTGCGAAGAAGATGGCTAAGGGGAAAAAGAAGGTGCAGAGTTTTCTGTACAAGTTCCATTTCTTCTTCGTAGAGTCGTGTATGTCTGCGGGAAGAACAAGCTTGTGTCCAGGGCCTTGCCGTGGTGCCAGCAATTCCCACCACATGAAACAGCTAGATTTCACCACAGCACCTTTTCCTTAACGCCAAACAATGCTTCCGTGGTGCTAATGCTTGCAAATAAAAAAAGTTTTGTGGTCACATGATGGAGACAGTGAGGCAAAGGAGCTGGAACACAGTTCTGTACTGGCAACTCCTCAAAATGGGCTTCTGAGGAACACAGCTCCATAAAGAGCTGAGACAGGAACCCCGGCAAGAATCCCTTTTCTTGTTTCACTGAGGTTGTCTCCTTAGCCTCTTTCTCCCCCCACCCCCTTCCCTTTTCCTGTACCAGCAGCGAAATAAACACCCACCGTGTCCACAGAACCCCGGCCCAAAGAGGTGGCTAACTGTTGCAACAGAGATTATTTTTCAGGTATTCAAATGTGAGTCAGGACTGTGACAGGTGCCCTCCTACACCTCGGATGGAAACTTAAATGGGTGCGGTCCTTTCGGAAAGTCCTCAGGAGTGTAAAAAATAAACTAACATGAATACTTACAATATTTTAAACAAATGATAAATCTTTATGATTCCATGTGAAAAGATTTTGTTTCAATCATCTCCAACATAAAACTTTTTTCCTCTGCAAAGCGACATGCTCTGCCCAGTAAATAAAAGTGGAAAATCTAAATGTCTTAAAAATGCTCCAATTTCCAATTAATGATAGTTTTACTTTATTTTGTTTTGTTATCCTAAAGTATCACACAATGAGTATTTTTCCCGTTCTTTATTTTTCATTAGTGCATGTGTGCAGCGCAGAACGGCTTGGTCCGCAGGTCGGTTGCTTCGAGTGCTCCGCACAGCTGAATGGTTCATTGCCCCCTTTCTGCTCCGCTTTTCCCTCCCTCTGTCTCTCCATCTCCTCCCCATTTGAAAAAGACCTACCTTCCTGCTTCCTGTTCTCTGACTTTTATGTTGGCTTTATTGATATTTGGGGTTTCTCTTACAAGAGAAACTATGCAATATTTAAACCTCTGCATCTGATTTATTTCACTTAATATTATGGCCTCAGGGTGAATCCCTTTTCCTACCAATGACTCAGATGTATCCTTCTCTGTGGAGAAGTAGCCCTGGATTGTACATAAACAGCACACTGTCCCAAACCACTTACCTCCTGAGAGACATATAGGCTGCTTCCAAAATTCAGCTGTGAATTGTCCTGCTATAAATATGAGTGACCATGATATGATGTCTCTAACATTTTTAGGAAGATACCTAGAAGGGAAATGACTGGATAGAATACAATTCCTAGTTTTAGTTTTTGAGGAATGTCCACCGTAATTTCTATAGTTGTAAGATTAGTTTATATTCCCACCACAAATGGAGAAGTTGTCCTTTGCCCCAGTGCCTTGCAAGCATTTGTTATTATTTGATACACAGATGATAGCCATACTTTCTGATGTGATATCAAGTTAAAGGGAAGGGAAACAAACAATAGAATGAATAGACAACTTATAGAATGGGGAACAATGTAAGTTACTCCTTTGGCAGAGGACTAATAGCTGTAATACATAAAGAACACAAAAATACTAGAGTCTCCTAAAAAACTAAGACTCAATCAAAAAATGGGCAACTGAAATGAATAGGCATCTCAAAGAAGTACAAATGACCATAAACACATGAAGAAATGTTCAATGTCACTAGCCATGAAAGAAATGCAAATTAAAACCTCTCTGAGGAGAGGTAATCTAAGTAAGGACGCTCTCAGCTCAGGACGCCAGGAGAGCACAGTCAAGGTCACCCAGTGGCAGACCCAGTGCAGGGTGGCTGAGACCAGAGTGGTGAAGCAGCCTTCCTTCTAAGTTGCAGACTCACTTGTAATCATAAATGGTCATTATTTCAACCTACCAACTTGTGAAGTGCCAGTAGATGATCAATAGAGCTATAATGTAAGATAAAACTTAAAAATACATGATAAAATACTCTACCGAAAGTGTGAGATGGCTATGTTAATTATAATCAATAGGAAAATGGCATGCAAGAAAATATGATAATGGTTGTTTTAGTGCAGCAAGCTTATTCAAATATTGACATAATTTTGTTACTTTGCTGAAATTGGAAATCTACTTGCTGATTTTGGAAATCTATATTTCATGCAGTGAGTATGCATCATTGTCATGTTTACATATTTAAAAATGTTTCATTTAAAAATAGTATCTAGGCAGGTATGATGGTGCATACCTGTAATCTAGTATTTAGGAGGCTGAGGCAAGAGGATTACTGTGAATGGAAGTTCAATCTGAACTATATAGGGAGATCCTACCTCAACTAACACTATTTTAAAATTTAAAGTAAAAGATCTAGTAACCCCAGTCATTTATACTTAACAGCTGACAGAGTCTAATAATGAAAAGTATAAAAGTGATCGGAAAAAGTATAACTTTAAAAATTAACAAAAAATTAAAAAATGCTCTATAATGCTGTTATGGTTTGTGTCTAGTCATCCCCCCAAAGCTTCATGCACTCATCGAGCATGGTTCTAGAGTTTGAAGTTAATTTGTGAAGGCTGGGATTATGTGTCTGAGTACTTCGGGGATTATAGATGTGAGTGCCACACCCAGCCTAGCGCACATAGCCTAGGCAATGCAAGGAGGAAAGAGACTTGCTCTCTCTCGCCATTGCTGCAGCTACTCCTCCTGTTTGCTCTTGCTCTTTGCCACTGCCATGAAAGGCTGCCCTCTGCCCAGTGCCTCGCTGCCTTGAAGCCAGCTGAGTATGGACTGAAACCTCCAGGAACTGTGCTAAATGAACCTTTCCTTCCTCAATTCTGAGTGTTGGGTATTAGTCCCAGCAGTGAGAGAAGAGTAACCAAGACAAATTCCTAACTCCTTATAGTTTTTATTATGATGCATACTTTAATTTCATCATCAGATGCGTCAATGAGATGAATCTCTTTCTTCTCTAAAATTGATGACAATTTTGCATTTTATTAGATTTAGGGTAAACATGTAGGAAAGCAAATAGCTGAGCAAATGGCAACGTGAAGAATTGAGATAACTCTTCTGGCATTAAACAGTGTGCGACAGCAACAGCACACACAGGCCTTCTGTGCCAGGAGCAAACTCCTTGCACCGAAGCCTTCATCAGGAGCCATAGCTCTGGAGGCAGAGCAGGCACCACGCCATCCTTGAACTGTTCACAGAGACAGCATCATGAGGATAAGGATAAAAGCTGTTTTATGGCATATAAAGGAGAACTTTCGAAAGCAAGGACAAAACTGAGAAGGAGACTTTGTAGTTCTGCAGCAGCTTTCATCCAGGCACCTGAAAGCATTTTATTGAATGATGCACACCTTTAATCTGACAACCTCCTGAGGGTAAGTTGCAGGCTTTACAGTCCCCATTTTACAGGTGGGTAAAATGAGGCAGAAAGGGATGTATACTTGTTAAATTTCTTTGCTTATAAGCAACAGAAACAGCAAGTGGCCAGTTTATTACATAAGGAAAAATAACCCCAAATGTGAAGATAGTGTGCATGTGGAAGAAGTAAGAAAGGACCTAACCATGAAAGACGCTGGGTCACTGAGCACCACGACTGTGGGGGCCGAAGAACGAATCTCTTGGGTTGTTGTTTTCTGAATAGAAGCACTCTGGCCAGCCACATCCCACCCCTGGGTCATGCCATTCAAACAAACAGTAGAGAGAGGATCCATGAAAACCTTTGTCTGCATCACAAGCCAGCTCTAGAGCTCTGCACATTATGGTTAAAGGAAAATCCAAAGAGGTTGGGCAGGCACAGAAATGTCTGTACTCCTTTGCAATAGCTGCAAAGCCCTTTCCAATTTCTTCTTTTCCAACACTTAGCACCCTCCCACATGTGGAATTAGCACTGAAATTCTAGGAGCCCGGAGTAGAGGCAGAATAGCACAAGCTCAGCCCAAGTGGCTCAGAGCTTCTCTGTGGTCCTGGAGAAAGCATGGTGGCATGGCGTGCCTCTTTCACCTCTTTGCCCCTGAGAGGTGTGCACATTTCAACATCCCTGCCCATTGCCTCCATTTCTAGGGACTGCTTAGTGGCAGATGAGTGTCTTCATCACCTGCAGCCTCTGTGTCCTGGAGTCATTCATTGTTAGGAATGAGTTCAGAACCAGTTCTGGCATTTCCCATTCAGAATTAGTTATTAATGCTGTTACCTGTTCAAAGGGCATGGACAGTAAGAGCTCTGCCTATGACATTGTTAGGAGGATTAATGAGATAAAATGTGCAAAGCACTTATAGTAATCCAGGGCAGAGTAAGAACATTTTGGGGGCTGCTATCATTGTATTTGTTGTATCAATCTTTTTTTCTTATTAGAGAACAACATAAGGCATTTAATCTCAAAATATCCCATTCATTGTTCCAGAATATCCTCAGCAGAAGCAGAGCTGGTGTTACTGTTTCTGTTTAATAAAGAAAGGAAGTTTCGAGAATATAATTTATTGGCTCACAGTCTGCAAAATGGCACCCTGCACTGTTTTCCCCTAAAGATTGGCTTACCCTTTCACTGTACTGGTTTCCAAAAGAAAAGGCAGAAAACCCAATTAAATCAGGAGCACTTGAGTTGATGAACTGTTTAGCATACAGTAGGAAATGCCTGTCCTGCGACCCATGTCAGAAAGGAAACCTCCTCCAAACATCCAAACATAATGAATGCTGGTGAGGATAAAAAAAAAATAAGATAAAAAAGGAACTCTCCTACTCTGTGGAACTGTAAATGACTACAGCCATTATGGAAAACAGTAGGGAAGTTCCTCCAAACACTGGAAATAGAACAATCATATGATCCAGCAGTCCCACTACTGTGTATTTATTTAAAGAGAATGGCATGAGTATGTTGAAAACACATCTGTATTCCCATGTTTATTGCAGGATTATCTACAATACCCAAGACATCGAATCAATGGTGGAGTCCACTATTGGGTAAAGAAATGTAAAATATACACACAATGGAATGCTGTCATTTGCTGCAACTTGAATGGGACAGGAGGATATTAGGCTAAGTAAAATAAATTAGGAGCAGAAGGATAAATCCCACTTGTTGTAATATATTGGTGGGATCTGAAGCTGATCTCAACCAAATGGTGGTTACCAGGATTTGGGAAGGCTGTAGGGGAGAGAGGAACAATAAAGGGTGGTTGCTGAGTATAGGGGCATGTTTCAATAGAAGGAATGACTTCTAATGTCCCACAGCCCTAAAGGATAACTATGGTTGATGATAATCAATTAAGTATTTCATAATAGCTACTAGGAAGATTTTGAATATTTCCAAAGTAAAGAAATGATGTATGTCTGAAGTGAATGGCAGGACAATTATTGTGATGTGATCAGTACACATTGCACACATGTGTAGAAATGTCACAGTGTACTCTATACATGCATGCAATTAGTATGCATCAATTAAAATACATATACTTAAGTGAATTATTGTTTTTTTAAAAAATGAAATTTCTGTGGTTGTGAGAAAAAGCTATCCACAATAAACCCCGACATTTCATCCACTGAATTTCGAGCTTCTTCAGAGTAGAGCTGAGGACTGGCCAAATAGCTCAGTGGATTAAAGAGCTTGCAAACAGGCACAGGGGCTGGGAGTTTGATTCCCAGGCCTGCTGTGCCAGCCCTGCCCCCAGGGCACACTGATATGATGCTCACACCTATAATCCCAGCTCTTAGGAGGCTGTAGATAGGTGGAACACTATGAGTCTGATCTATGCAGTGAGACCCTGAGCACCCTGTAGACCCTTCCCTAAAAATACAAAAAAAAAAAAACAATAGAGTTGTGTTTCCAGTGCCAAGTATGTCCGTAGTCACCTGGTAAAAATTCAGAGACATTAAAGTCAAGATACCCTGCAAGAGAAACACATGGGCAATTCCAAGAACTTCCATGGCCTCGGCCCTTTATGGTCTGACTTGTCTTTTCCCTTTTCTTGCCATCTCTCTTTTTTTCTTTCCTTAGTCTGGGAATCTATTTTTAAACATTAACTCCTCTCATCAACCAAGGCTGATGTTTTCTTGAACCCAGCCTGTCACTAGGACAGCCATCTATCCCCTAAGTAATACAAATTCACCATAGCAAAAACCATATTTATTATTTCTACCCAAATGTGCTTCTCACAAACCACCACCACCTGTAAAGTGTGATGTCTCTTTACTGCATCATCCACCAGGCCAGAAACCTTGGAACCATCTCTCATGATTCTGTGTTTCCTCGTCAGTCCATACTTCATGGCTATTTGTTCTAGCCCATGTCTAGATGCGCCCCAAATCCTGTGCAGTCCTACATGGGGCTTTTCAGAGGTGGATGGATCTAGAATATGTGATTCTAGGATTAATTCAGGAATAATAGTATGAGTGCTGCCTATGCTCAACAGTCAGGATAAGATACAAAGACTAGAGAGAGCCGAGTTCATTCTTGTTGCTTTGCTACCTTTAGCCCACCAAGACCTGTCACTCTTCTGCAATACCTGTCTGCCGCTCCATGCCACCCTGCTTTGGAGCCAATGAATTATGGACTGAAACTTTACAAACTATGAACTAAATAAACCTTTCATCCTTTAATCTTGGGCGTCAGGTATTTTGTGTTGGCAATAAGAAAAGTAACTGAGACACTACTTTTGTCTCTGAATTTTTCTTAATCTCTCATCTCATCTCTTTTAGGCTATATTTAGCTGGGACTATGACATCAGGCCTCTTACACTGTGTCTGTTAAATACATTTAATACTGATGCAAAATGATGTTTGGGAAGAAGTGAGCTATTTGTTCACTAACTCCATTTCCCTTTCTTCCAGAGTAAGAGTTGGTAGAAGACCAAAGTATGTTTCCCTAAAGAATACCTGCTTGGAGTAAAGATGATTTTGTGGGCATTATTTTGAGGAATTGCAGACACAGAATGAACTCTGAAGACAGCGAAGTTACCCACTTACAGAAACATTGGTATCTATTCAGGAAACCTCTGTAGTAGAAGACCTTTCTCTTTATCCCAGGAAGATGACTAAACCACTGGAGATTCTTCCCCATGGTGAAGCAAGGCTGATATGTACATTGCAAGCCTTTTACTCGTTCTCACTGTTATTATTACCTGGATTTCTGAGTCTACTTTCTGCTGCTGTAATAGAGTGTTATAAACTGGGTAAGTTATAAACAATGTAAGTTTATTTGGCTCACGCTTCTAAGGATCAAGAAGCTGCATTTGCGGAGGGACTAAGAGAGGATGGAAACCATCATACATTAAAAAAGCATGAAAGTGAAGCTAGACAGAAAGAGTGGGCTGTACTTATCCTTTTATAAAACATATCCCCACAATAACTAAGCCATTCCCACAGAAGGACACTAATCTATCATTATGGTTTATATCTAGATGTTCCCCCAAAGCCTCATGCACTCTGAGGTAGGGCTTGGAGGAAGTGAGTGACTGCATGATGGAGCATGGTGTTTGCCACCAGGTTAGCGTGCCCAAGAGCTTACAACTAGGTGTGATGTTACCAGGGAAGCCTGCCTGGAGGAGGTGGGTCCCCGGAGACAGGGCCTGGAAGAGGCTGCTCCCTTCTGCTGTATTGATCCCACTCTATGCTGCTTGCCTACCACCCAGTTCACCTCTCTGCTTCCCCTCTGCCAAGCCACCCAGCCTTGGAGCCATACAACTGTGGACTGGATCCTCTACAAAATGAACCTTTCCTCCATTGGGTTGTGGGTGCTGGATAGTTTGTCCAAGAAACATGAAAGTCACAAAGATATCCACTCATGGGGCTAAAGCCCTTGGAGTATCCTTTCATTGCTATAATGAAATAATCAAGTCTGTTTACTTACGAAGAGGCTTACCTAGCTCATAGTTATTGAGGCTCCAGGGCTCAGCAGCTGCATGTCTCTTCTCTGGCCCAGTCCTTCTTAGCGCAACTGAACGTGATAGTTGTTTGCCTGAGCTACTCTTCTCTCATTGCTGGGATAAGGAAGGAAAGGTTTATTTAGCTCATGGTTTATGGCGATTTCAGTCCATACTCAGCTGGCTCCAAGGCAAAGTAGCACATGGCAGAAAGCAGCAGTACATGGCCACAGAAAACAATAAGACAGCAAGAGGGAAAGATGGGAACAGTAACAACAATGGCAGCAGAGAGCAACTCTGTCTCCCATATGTTGCATTCAGGCTATCTGTCCCAAGCCAGGTGTAGCACTCACCCCATACTCCCAGCACCACTCATACCCATAATCCCAGCACTGCATCATGAATTAATCACAGAGAAGTCACCCCATGACTGCACAAGGCTTTGGGGGGGGGCAGGTCAACTAGACACAAACCATAATAATGGCCATTACAGAGGCATGTACATGAGTAAATAATCATATTACAGAAAGGAAGCCAGAGGGGGTTGGGGGCAGCCACCCTTTACCTTTTACAGCAGCTTATTTGTGAGGACTGCTAAAGCGTCCCTTTTGTGAATTACCTTAATCGCTTCCAAGGACATACCACTGACCCTAGAAACTCCACTAGTCCCTGCCTCGTAGGGGGTCTGACTAACTCCCAAACCTCTGCTCTAGGGAACAAAGCTCATGGTGCCTGAGCCTTGACCTGGGGGGGACACCAAGACCATAGCCCTCATGATCCAGTCACTCTTAGTGTCCCATATCTTGATTCCATGACAATGAGTTTCAAAGAGAACATGAAAATCAAAGCACTGGGAGTCACCTCATAACTGGCCTTCCCTAGGGCTTTCTTTCTCATTGCTAGTTCTGCTTTATTGGACAAAGGTATTTAAATATAAACTCAAAGCCTTTTGCTTGCAATTTTCTTTAGGTACTTACCATGCACATATGAGACATACACTTCTCTCTTAATTATCTTTTGTTATGAGGGTCTGTCCCAACCAAGAACAATACAGGATAGGAAATGATTTTTCCCTACAGCTGTATTTCCTAGGCTTGCTCGCTTTGGTCACCAGCAGTGTAACTGTGTTAACTTGAGTTCTGCACAGTGGAATGTGGAGCAAAGGGATTTATCCACCCCTGGCCTAATCCTCCAAAGCTTTCTGAACAAACCTTCTCAGCTTCCTGGCCTGATCTGATGGTTTGATGTCAGCAGCCTGACAGCTTTGGGAACCATGTCTTGAAAATTGCAGAGTCACTGGCAACCTGGAGCTCAGAACATCTTCATTGAGCAGATCCCTTGCTGTCACCAAATAGAATCCATGCCACTAAAGAACAAAAGTCTTTTACTGCAGTAAACTAACTAGAGTTTCAGGATTACCTGCCCTGACACGGTAATTAGTTGCACCAATTAACATACCTTTCCAAAGCAGAAATTTGACCTACTTAATCCCTATGATTTCTATGCATCACCCTCCAGATCTAGTCCAGGGTGCTCCTGCTCTAGCCCTGGCTAATGTGCTGCTCTCTTCTTCCACCCTTGAGATTGCGCATTTAATTTGCCAGGGATATGGGACTCCACATCATAGGATAATTCACATACCTTTCTCTCCCCAGCTGAGTCCTCACTGGTGCTTGGAATACTCCTCCTTTTTCTGTTTTATACTTTGTTCACATTTACCTTCAAGGATTAATGCAAGCACCATGTGCTCCAGAAAACCTTACCAGCCTCACCCAGTCCTGGCTAGGTAGTGTTTCCCTCTACCTGAGTATACACTAAACCTTACTATACTCCTAATTGTGTATCCACTTGGTCAATCCAATAGGCTGCAGGGGAGCACCAAAAGAAGAGGGCTGTGACATATCCATTATGTTGTTTCAGCTCTAGCCTAGAGCCCATGCTCTGAGCATGTTTATTGGATGGACACATTTCTCATTTCACCTGATCCTTTTGTGAAGCTACTGGTCTAATCTCTTTGTTCAGAAGGCTTCTTCCTTTTCTCAAAAGTACTCTAAGAAAGCCTTGTTTACCAAAGAAACTCAAAGCTATTTATTTTTAAATGAAATGGTGCTTCTATTTGGATAGGGTAAAAGTCCTAGAGAATAGAACATGGTTGGCAAAGAAAGGGGTGATAAAGAGACAGGAGCCTTGGTTCTTAGATACAGTTCCCGGTTCTGCTGGTGTATATATCCTTACCCAGCAGTAGGCCACCAAAACATGGATTCATATGTCAGCACCAATTCCTCCTCTGTACTTGCTCAGATATAAGAAACTTTGCCAAAACTCCTGAGGCCATTGCCCTCACCAGTCAGGATTAAGAAGCAGCCATGAAGCTACTCCCCTCTGGAGCTCACCTTTCAGCTGAATCAGCTCACAGAGCAGCCCCCTAACCAGAGATGGACCCATCCTCCAGCATCCTCTAACTCCCTCCAAACCTTGAAGAAGCTCCTTTCTACCTTACACTTTAATGTAGTGGGTTTAGGCCCTCAAGTCATAGAAATAGGTTGGGGGTCAGGGTGGCTGGAGTTCTGCCCAGTTCCTTTTTCAGCTTTTTTTTTTGAGTTTTGACTTTAACTTTATTGTTTATTTTTTTTTATCAATTTTATTGAGAAACAAATAGCAATGAGACAGTTTCAAAACCTATTATTAGGACAGTTCCAATAATTAATACATTACATATTATTGTCTTCATAGTGGTTATTCATAGCACAAGTTGCAGACATGATATCCTCCCCAAACACTATTAGTACAAATATTTCTTTTCATTGAATTAAGAAAAAGTAGCTGTGTATCTATCCTATTTTGAAGGACCTTTTTCATTTTTGAAACCCAAAAGGGCTATTAGCTGCTCCAGCATGTGTAAAGGAAATTCAGATCTAGTGAGCAATTCAGATTTAGTTAACCCTGGAGAAGGGAGGAATGACATTTCACCATTTTCAATGAACTTTTGGAATTCAAGTGAGACACAGGCAAATTTCTGGATCAACATGCTGTGTCAACCATCGCTGTGAATGCTATTGTGTTGCTGGAGCTAACACTCTGTCCCTTAAGGAGCTCCCTATATGATCGGGAAGGCAGGTGAATAAATTCAAAAGTGGAACACAGTGAAGCTCTGTGACAGCTGGGAGAACAGGAAGTCCAAGGTGTGTCACAGACGCACAGAGCAGGTGTCCAACCCAGCCTGGCAAGTGCAGAGGCAAGAGCAGCACTAAGCCTCAGCAAACCAGAGACAGCTGGAGAGGCAAAGCAGAGAGCCAGAGGAAGAGAAAAGAGGTGTGCTACTTTTTTTTTTCTTTTTTATATATGCTATTTTAAAAACCCTTCCTCTTGTTAAATAGAGGTTAAAGGGAAGTCGTTAAAGATCTTAAGCCTGAGAGTGACATGGTGATTGAGCAAGCTGGACAGAAGCCAAGCAGAAGGCGGCAGGCCAGTTCTGAGGTTCCTCCTTGCTCACCTCCAGGGTGAGCTATCTGCTAATTACAATTTGCCTATGTAGCTGCAGCCCTGACACAGCACTGAGGGGCCCTGCTTTCCCTAGACTCTTCATAAGCCTGACCTGACAGAGGTCTCCGACTCTTGTCTCTCTTTTTTTTTCCATAATGTTATTGAAAAACAAATAGCAATGGGACAGTTTCAAATCAAATTAGTAGGACAGATTCAATAATTAATACATTGCATATTGTTTTCTTGGTGGTTGTTTGTTGTACAAGATGCAGATATAATATTCTATTTACAAACATTATTAGAATAGATCCCTCTATTCATTACATCAAGAGAATGTAGCTGTATATCTATATTAACTATTTTGAATCTACAGATACAAAATGGTCATTCAATTGTATCCCCTTTTTTGTTTAGTTTTGTCATTTAAATATTATAGGTGTGTGAATTCAGCAAAATATTCCAAAATAGTCCAGTAGTCCATAATAGTATTGGGTTTTCCGTATGTCTGGCAATGTCAGAAGTTGTTGACTTGAGTCTTTTACAGCTCAACATAGTAATATTGTCTCTCTTTTGTAAAAGTGCCTGAGATCACCTAAGGTCTCAATGCTGGAGCTTTGTAACATGACCTCCTTGGACCTAGGATTGCTCCTGGACTAATGGTCCCCTTGAGGTGGGACCAACAGGGAGCTACTCACTGAGGAGCACACCCCACAGGTGAGTAGAGTTCCCCTTGACCAGAGGAGAAAGCATGTCTCAGTGCCCCTGCTGAGGCTGAGTAGCAAGCTGCTCCCTGACCTTGAAGGATTAGTCTCAAATTTATAGCTCTTAGGAGACTGTCAGAAGCCAGCGTGAGTCAACCCTCACTGGCCTTGGGGGAGGGAGGAGCTGGGTGTGAGTCAATCGGAGGGGAAGGAAGGCTCATTAACATGAGGCTTGAGGAAGATCAGTAGCCCTGATGGGGAGGTTCTCCTGGTGCTGCCTGCTTTCTTCCAAGTTATGTGCAATACTTTAGCTGAACCAGAGGCTACAGAACGGAAGTTATGGAGGCCTCTTATTAATAAGACTGAAGAACTGGAGGGAAGAATAAATAAAAGAGATGGGACAAAGACAGAGCTAGCACAAGAGAAACAGAACTCCAGATTATTTTATAAAAAAATAATAATAACAATAATAATAATAAATAGGCTGGGAATGGCATATGGTGTAATCTCAGCACCTGAGAAGTTGAAGTAAAAGCATTTTGAGTTGGAGGCCAGTCTGGGATACACAGAAAGAAACTGAGTCAAGCAGCAGCAGCAGCAGCAGCAGCATCTAAAAGTTGTATGTTGTCTTTTCTCCAAAAACTGCATGTTGGTGGCACCATTGTTCTGCAGGAAGTGTGTGAGTGATCTCTGGGGCCAGAGAGGCCTAAGCTGTACTCTCCTTCACTGCTTAGTCACAGACCAGTTGATGAGCCTCTCTGATCCTTAGCCTCCTGACCTATCCAGCAGATATTAAGGAATAGCCAAGGCCACCCACTTGAGCAACTACTACACTCCAGGGACCAGATGGTGTCTGATTTGCATCGTCTCCAATAATTCCATCTGCCATGTCCTGGATGTGGTGTGTCTCCCAGAGGTTCATGCAGTGGCAACCAGGTCCCCAGTGCTGGAGTAGGGTAATTAAGTCGTGAGGAACATCCTTCCTGATGACCTCATGCCTGTGTCACAGGGTGAGCTTGCAGCTGTTATAAGCGAGGTCACTGCATGTACTCATTCCCTCTGCGCATGCCCATTTCCCTTTTCAAAAACTCCACTATGTTTGTGTTGTTTCAAGGGGGCCCTCAGCAAGGCACCAACACCATGTTGTGTAGATATCTCAGTCATTAGGATCATGAGGCAAATAAAACTCCCCACTTTTTAAGCAGTACTCAGCCTTGGGTATTTCATCATAGTAACCAAATGGTCTAAGACGCCATCTCTAATTTACAATCTGTTCATTTTATGGATATCAAGAAGATTAAACAAGATAACCTAGTGCAAAAAACTAATACCTAACACAAACCAAGGACTAACTGGATACCTTTGTCTTATAACCTGCTGTTCACTATGGAAGATTATCTGCAACCCTCCACTCTCTTCTTCAGATACATTCCCTTTGTTTAGTAGAGTTTACACACATCTCTCCTTCCAAAGGTTTTTGCTGGTGCTCACTTAATTTCCCAGGGCCTCAGTTGCCTCTGATGGAAAGAATCTGAAGAGATTTGACTTTAAAGATGTTTTTAAACAATCAGAGCCATCTATTACAGACAGAACCACACCTCTCAGTCACAGACCCATCACTGGAAGTTCCCATGAACCTGGTGTGTCAAAGCCACCACTCTCAGGAAGGAAACTTCAATCCTTAGGTGGGCCTGGGTGACAGAGAGATGAAGTTACCAACTCTTCAGAAGCACCCAAGGGATGTGTGGGAAATGCAGGTGTATAAGCCCGCCTCTGAGTGTTGCAGTGAAAGATATTCAGACAGGGCTTGGTTCTGAGGTAGTTAGCTGAGGTGACCACAGCAGAGCCTCACAAATATTGGGAGGTAGTGGAGATATCTACATAACAAAGTGTATTCCCTGAAATTCTGAGATCAAGATATTGGCAGCATTGGTCCCTTCTGAGGCCAAGAAAGCAAGTGTGTCCTGTGCTGTCTCCTGGCATCTGGTGTCTGCCATCCACCTGCAACATTCCTTGACTTCAAGAGACTCCATCCCCATCTCTGACTTCACCCTCATGTGACATTCTCCCGTCATGCCTGCCTGTCTCAGCCCAGCCTTCCTTGGGTATAAGGACACAGTCTTTCTGGATTAAGTCTCCCATCCCTTACTGATTTCACTTCAACTTGATCATCTGTGAAGAACCTATTACCAAAGAAAAAGCACATTCACACATGCTGGGGGTTGGGACTTGCCTGCATTTTGAACGGTGAAATTCAACCCATAGCTCCGGGTGGCTTGAATGTGCAGCTGAAGCTCAGAACCAGTTTTGTAGGCCACTGTTTATCAAGTGAAGTGTACAGAGGAGCCCCCAGGGGATCTTGCAAAACAACCAGTTCTGCTCAGGAGCCTGAGGGCCTGCTGACCTAGGAGGAAGGTCGTGGGACCTCGCTCTGAGTAGGGAGACCCCTTCCAAGACAGAACAAGTGATAGCCAAACCAAAGCAGATCTTAGTTCTATTTCAGTACTGTTAAGAGCTGATGTGCCAACATTTTACAGTTTACTTTCTTTTTGGCTTCTTCATTATTTTTGTCACTTTTTATTTATTTTTAAATCTCCTACCTCAGTGCACAGGAAAACACCTACAAGCAGAACTCCCTCCATTGCCACATTCAGGACAGCAGCCTGGTGACAGGGGGACAGAAAGGACCTGGCTCCCAGGCCCTGGAGTTTTTGTGAGTCTCATCCGCTCCCCTCCCCCGACTTTGGCCTGTTTAATCTCCAATACTCAGGGTTATTTTGTTTTTCTTGCTGTCATTTTGTGCCGTCCTTCCCCCAACCCCTCCCAGCGCCACCATCTGTCAGCTCATCTCAGCTTGAGCCCAGCTGCCTCCCAGGCGGTGACCGCAGACAGGTCACCTGCAAGGGCCAAGTCAGGGGCCAGCGCAATGGCCCAGCGAGGCCAGCGCGGAGCCTGGAGCAGCACAGCCTTGTGGACCCGGCTTCCCAGACAAGGAGGCAAAGGTGCGCCAGGCCGCAGAGCAGTCACTCGCTTGGACAATGGAGCAAGCAAAGCCAGAGACAAAGACAACAGCTGCGTTGCAGGGCAGGCAGAGGGGCAGCCGCCCGTGCCTCACAGCCTCCTTAATTTATTTATAGATGCGCTGGTTCTTTATGTGGCCTAGTTAAGGACGCCTTTCCATAAATACATAAAAACGGATGTTATTCTAGAACCCACCAATAATAGACACAGCTGTAGAGTTTGTTGCTGGATTAACAGCCCAGCAGCCTCTCATCACCTCCTCTGAAATAGAAAATAAAATTACAAGTGCGTGTGTTGTTCTCTGTTTCGAGTGTTTGCATGCAAAAGTGTGATTCTCTTTCCAAGTGACAATGAAAACACTTCTCTAAGAGCAAAAGCACAGTTTCTTAGGAAACAGAATTACAAACCCAGGCTACACCTCTGCAGACTAAAGCCCGCTTTCATCCTGAGCTGTGAGCGTTCAAAATGCAGCCGTTTTCCAGGGACCACATGTAGTGATTCATTTCTCTGCAGAACACGATTTGCCAAACACAATTTTGGTCTGCTCACTGGTTTGGGGTGTTGGCTTCCTACCTCTTCTCTGCAGTAAGAGGAGCCCAGAAAGAATCAAATGATTACAGAGCTGTGGCAAAGCCCCCAGCCCACATCCCTCTGTTATTTTTCCCTGTTTGTTCTACAGACCTTTAATTCTATTATCCAGCTATAATTTGGCTCTGTGTCTCTCTAACATTCCTTCCTTTATTCAGTCCCCTTTCATTTTAATCAATTGATTCATCTGTAATTGGATTTTCTCTGGCTCTTACCAGCTATTAAAAGTCACTGTGTGTGTGTGTGTGTGTGTGTGTGTGTGTGAGAGAGAGAGAGAGAGAGAGAGAGAGAGAGAGAGAGAGAGAGAGAGAGTTCTAAGTAGGCCATGCTTTCAGATGCCTTACAATCTTCAATCTTGCTCAGGATTTCCAAGTATGAATTCAGTTCCCTGAGCCCCACAGAGGTAGTGAGGAGGAGCAGGAAGAATACAGTATTTAAAGGAAGACAGAACCATGTTGTGTGTTTTGCTTTGCTTAAGGCTGACATTTCTTGAGCTCATACTATGCAACAAACATTCTCAAACATTCTTCTAAGCACTTTATACATATTAATAATCCTCATCACATCCTCTTAAGGCAAGTCTATTTCTCTATTTTGCAGATGAAAATGTGGAGACAGGGAGGGAAGAGGAACATGCCTGTGGCCTCCCAATGAGCTACTAGCCAGTTCTTGATCAAGTTATAATTTCTCCAGGTTCCATGCGTTTCATACTGTGTGGCCCTTGAGCATAGCTTGCTTTATTTCTGCCTGTTTCCACATCTGCATAACCAACAGGAACTAGCTCCCCTCCCAGAACACTGGCTGGAGCACAAGGAGGCCACAGTGCCTGCTTTGCACCCCGGGTTACAATATATGATCAGTCCAAGTGGTGGGACATCACTGGGCAACCCAGTCTGCCCTGTGGTGTGGATTAGGCCAAAGGCTAAGAGAACCTTGGAAGCATAGTGCAGAATAGTTACTCTTCTCAGTCACTCCCTAAGCCACTGAGGTCTTTGCTTTGGAGGGACACACATAGGAAGCATGCAGACCAAGTTGCAGAACTGCTGCAAGATCCCACAGCTGATAAGTGGTGGGTCTCTAGGCCTCTTCTGCTCTCCTTCCTTTTCCTGAGGCCAGAGGATGAGCTGGCATTCAGAACCACTGAGACCTCCTCTGTGACCATCTCAGGTACCAGCTCCATGATTTCACCCCCAGGCTGGACCACCTTGGCCAAAACCAATAAGTAATGTGCAATTTTTGTTTTTTATTTCCTACAGTTATTAACCAGCAGCAGGGAAATATACAGTAGCTACTTGTATGCCGTACAGCATGGGGAACATGAGCCATGGGTGATTCAACCACTTGTTCTCTCCACACTGAGACAGTTGCCCCTAAAGATCCCAGAGTATGAGACTTTAAGTAAAGCCTGTGATGGGGCAGACCAGCTGCATGAGTGAGGCAGGCACTGGAAAGGGAGAACTGCTGGACAGTGGATGCGCCAGATGGACACCACACATAGCCTGTTGCTTGACCATCATTTACACTGTGTGATACTTGTGACCTCCATTTCTTAAATGATCCAGTAGATAATTTTGCAAGGCCAGGGAAAAAAAGCAATGTATGCGAAACACTTTGTGAAACACCTGGGCCTCATATCTTATGACTTCCAATTCACATAAACTATTATTAACAATAATAATTACTGTTATGGGATTGAATATTTAAATATGGTCTACTTGTGCGAAGGTATGCAGTTCTGTGTATAGTTACCAGAGTCCTTTTATATCAGATTAAGATGTAAGACTTTCCAAATCAACTCTAGAAACTATGAACAAAACTGGCCCTCACTCTGTTCAGTGAGAAACAAAACACAACTGTGATTCACGCATGGGGGAGAGCCAGGAATCAACCTCTATTGTGAAACAGTGCAGCAATATAATTTCATAACTTCCAAAGTCTGGCAAATTCCACCAGCACCATTCGCAAAAAGCAATTTTGCAATGACCACATTTGTTATCAGTTACATTTTTTGAATCTTTTTTCCTTGGGAAATCCCCAAAGAATGTTTAAAATTCTGCAGGTTTAGAGGTTGTTTTCATTCTAAATTTTCCCCAAACCGCATCACCCAGAAATGGAGCACTCCCGTTCAAATGAAAACAGCATGTGGGTATTAGCTTTGACATAACTGAAAAAATAATCTAATTAGACCTGAACTTCGCAGACTGATCATTTTAGTACTTTTTGAAATTACTGATCACTGTAAGCAACTTGCATATCAGCTGTGAGTAAGTCATGGAACTTCAATAGCACTTTTGTCACTGTTACTGATGAGCTGCTGGGGACAGGAAAACAGGGACTAACTGCAAATCAATATGGGATTTCTTTTGAGGGCTATGACAAGGTTCTGGAATTCCATAGTAGAATTCTGAAGCATAATTCTATTGCACTTTTAATAGCTTAAATTTTAGAGTACATAGTCTCAATTTTTAAAAAGTAGTTCAAAAAAGTACTAATACTCTGTTGAATCAATAACTTGTGATCAAAAATTTAAAAAAACAGGTATTATATAAATGCACCCCTTGATATTAAAGGTGGGGGATAGTGTTCCAAGTGAGTAATAGGACATATTTTCATATAAAATAAACCTAGATGGCTGGATACCAAATTGTTATTTGTGGTATTCTAGATGGTTTTTATTATTTCTTGTCTCTTGAGTGATGGAGATCTATCTCTTCATTCAGAGAAAAAAGAACAAAGCAATAAGCAGTCCTGGGATCAAGGGTATAAACCAGATGGAAAGATTAGAGCTCAGACTTTCATCTGGCCAGGAACAATCGAGCTCTGCACTTGTCAGAGAGCTTCACATGATCTCCTGTTTGAGGTGGCTGACCAAGAATGCTCAACCACACAGAGCATGCAGGACGCAATGGCTCCTTCTCCACTACCCTTCCCAGCTCCTATACTTTGAGTTAGAATGTGAAGGGGCCACTGTCCTCCCAGTGGAAGTTACAAAGCTGGCTCTGCTTACCAGCCTCTCTTCAAATAGTGCTGTGTTTTTCCTACTGCCCAAGTGTCCTTCCTAGATCTGGGCTGAGTGATTTTTCCTGACAGGTTGGTTCTGCGTCAGTGGTAGTATATACAAAATCATACCTGCCAAAAAGGGGGAAAGGGGGGTTTTCAGAGCCCCTGTCTTGGTTTGGGGGATATGGATGGTAAGCAGTGGCCCAGCAAGGTGTCCAGGAGGGTGCTGAAATGGGTCATTGGAAGAGGCACAGAGAGACAGGCAGGACAGTGGAGCTCACCAGGCAGGACAGTGGAGCTCACCAGGCAGGGAAGCGCAGCAGCAGGATCGGAAATCCAACATGTCTGACTCCCAAGAATCAAGTCCAGCCCTTCACAGTCTTCCCTACCCTTTCTCTACAAAGGTCCCTAGAGCCAAATACCAAAAGGAACTATATAGAGGAAATGGCTTCTATATAGTAAAATTGATTAGCTCCAGAACAACTCCCTCACTGAACTGCCAGCACTCAGCCCTGACCTATCTCACTGAGCTAGCGGACCCAGTCCGCACTCATTTCATGTGCTGCCAAACAGAACTGTGGAGAGAAAGGAGGGGGACGAAGGGGAGAAGGGGTAGGAGGCGGAGGAGGGGGAGGGGGAGGAGGGAGAGAAAGGGGAGGAAGGGAGGAGCAGGCCTTCCTCCCTCCTCTCAGTTCCCCTCTCTCCAGCCCTTAGTTGGTCCCATTATCACTTCCACCCTGGCTAATTATAGTCGCTGATTACCTAACAGCTCTTCCTCCCATCACCTGCTTGGCCTGACAGATTATGCCATCTGGGCCACGTGTCCAGGGCCTGGGAGCCTGGAGAGGTCACAGAAAGGGGCAAATGGCACTGAATGGGAAGAAATGTGTTTACAGCCCCGACAGCTGACTGGGCCATTAGAGGGGCTTTGGCTGTGTGCTCCCAGCTGAAGCTTCCCTCCAGGGGCCTCACCACCCAGCCCTATTAGCTAATGGGATGCGGCTGTGGGCTGCCAAGGCGTGTACCCTCTCCTAAGAAGGAAAGGAATAAGGATGCAAGAGAGACCTGGGGCTCCTGGTTGTTTGGATCCTTGATAAGCCTGCATCGGAAGATCCTCTGAAAATATTAGCCAGCAGTGCGAGAAACCACAGGACTCAAATACGCTTCCTGCTTGCTTGCTGTGCCCTTCATATATTACCTTCAGTCCCCAGATGAGGCACACTTTATAAAATTAAATAAACTCTGGATGGTGACTTTTTTTGTGTGTATAGCTGTCATATCTTTGATAGCATGTCTTTGTCTCAGATGTTCCTATGCCTCCGCATGACTTGGAAATCTTCCTGAAATACAGACTGAAGCTGTGGATTTGCGAATGAGGATGGATGCAGATTCCGTTTCTAAGGGGGTCCTGATAGAAGCTGACCACAGTTTGAGTAGCCAGGAATAAATAAGTTATTATTATTTTTTTCTTTTTTATCATTATTATTTTTAATATTTTATTTATGTATTTGTTTGATACCGAGTCCTGCTACACAGCTTGGACTTGTACAGATCCTCCTGTCCCACACTCCCCAGTGCTAGGATTATAGGCATGTGCCACCACATTTGGTTTTGCTGGCTAATTTGGCCTGGAGCAGCATGGTATACAATACCAGGAATCAATCCTAGGTCCTTTTGTTTACCAGGCAAGTGCTTAGACTGCTGAGCTATCTCCTGAGCCCCAGAATGAGTTATTGAATGAGGTTAAATTATCAAATGAACAATGCACAGAAAATCTACCAACTAGGATTTCTCAAACTTTATGCTTCAGAACACTTTGAGAAATCTGCTTCCATTCCAGAGGGTTCCCAGTCAAAGAAGTTTGGGATCATGTGGTTACTAGGCTCAATCTCAGGAAGCCTGCAATGATCTGTTCCAATTTAGACATGAATGGTTAATATTTCACTGAATTTGGTGCTCTGTGACCTACATTTTTATTGCAACACTTGCTGAAGATTTTATACTATCCTGATTGCTTAACCTGTCCATTAATTTCTTGAATTGGAAAATGCCTTCTCAGAGCAATCTAAGTCTCTCTCTCTTTCCCTATTTCTCTCTCTCTCTCTCTCTCTCTCTCTCTCTCTCT
>PVKA01026115.1:0-20404 GCA_004027165.1 Ctenomys sociabilis
TTATTGAATCTTTGATATAATTCAGCTATAAAAAAACCTGTAAATATAATTTCATGTATGCACCTTGTACAATACCAAAACACTATGAAAACAGTTTGCAATGTATTAATTCATCGACTCTGTATGGTTAAGGTGTCTTGAAACTGTCTGATTGACATTTGTATTTTAATAAAATAAAAATAAATGGAAAAAAAATAAATAAAATAGACAATATGAGTTTTGCACAAGAAAAAAAATAAAGATTGGCCTCTGCTTGGGTGTGGAGATACTTGTGTGGACATTTAGAGAGGGAGGGGTCATGAGTCCGCTGGGCTTTGGGAACACTGGCATGGAAACACCTGTCCCAGATGCAGCCCTGTCAGGTTCACGGATTGTTGCCTGAGTGTCCCATGGACATTTGCAAGTCTATTTCCATCTTACTGGGAGATTGAGAAGGGCAATTGGGCTTGGAGTAAGGAAAGGAGCTGGGGTCTTCTGCTAGCATTTTTCATAACCATTACCCTCCATCATCTTTCACCTAGAGTGGAGGACAGAGGTATCTGGCACAGAATCCCACAGGACAGGATAGTGCTTGGATATCTATCCAATCCCAGCCCTGACACTGCTACCTTACAAGGGAGAGGAATGGATCACAAGGAGAAGCTTTGGGGGCCACCATCAGCTGTCCTTGTGTTCTGTGTCACAGGAGCCAGTATGTATGAGATCACATGTATTTTCTGATGAGAATTTATGGTGAAGCAAAGAAGAGTTTGAGCTTTAATAGGCAATCCAAGACAGGCCGGTTTCTATTTGCAATGACATTATACTCCTGATGCATCTCTGAGTCTGAATAATATGGAAACAGTGAGTAACTCAAGCAAGAGTTCTACCAGTGGAGTGCAAAGTGCTGGATTTGGAGGAAAGAGACCTCATAAGATTTTCCTATTTGCCTTTAAAGAAAGAATCTGTCTATAAAGGCAGAAAGGTATAGCTCTCCAGATGTTTTGAAACAATTGGTTATGTATTAAAAATGTAAGCTACTGTTTTGGTCTTTGAAATGGGAAATAAAATGACTTCTGATTGTTTCTGAAGCCACAACAGGATCAACATATGTTTTCAATGACTATGGTCTAGCAGGCATTAAGTTCTAACTATAAATTATTTGTTGAAAATGGAAAATGAGTTGTGTGAAAGAGGTAAGGAGAAATCTGTGGCTATGTGTCAGGTTTATGAAATTTCAGGCTTGGATTTGTGCAGTGAAGGCCATAGGTTTTGTGCTAAAACTTTTAGTCTTGTCCCAAAGGCTAAAAAAAGTTTCATGAGCTCGGAACACACTGTGGAAAAGCTGGGTAGAGGCGAACACTGCAGATCACCTACAACATGGCACCGCTGCAGATGAAAGCGTGTTCACTTGTGGGAATGGTGACCACAGCCTCCGGTTTTAACCTTGGTGTTGTGCCTCACGTTAGAAATGAAAACAACAACAACAACAACAACAATAACAAAAACAATGAATGTGATTTAGTTCCGCTCCCATAACTTTGGAACCTCTATCATTTGTTTTATTCCATTCGGCTTTTGTGTTCAAATACCATATGCAAGTGGAGAACCCACCTTTTTGGCTTAGAAATGCCAGGGAGCTCTAACTCCATAGCAGTGTCTTAAAAGCCACATTTACTGCTTTTTAATGTCCAAGCAAGGTCAAAAGAGCAATTGCCTTCTTTTCTGTCCAGTTTAAGACTCTTTGCTCATGTACATGAACCCACAGTTAGTAGCTGTCATGTTATGTGTTTTTGCCCTTAACAAAAGCACTTTCCTTCTCTTTAATTTTTAGCTTTTGCAATTCTTAAAGCAGGCCAGAAAAATTCCTAATATCCTAGACAAATGGAAGCAAAAGTTTGTAATTATTTTTTTTAATCTCTACATAAATCTCTGGGACATTTTTCAGTATGTTTCAAATGAACAGTTAAATACTTTCTATTTCTTTTCATTCTTATTTGATAAAAAAGCAAATAAATAGTTTAGATTTAAATCACAGGAATCCTTGAAAATGTTACTACCTATCAATCATCTTTATTCACAAATAAAGGATATATATATTACACAGATTTAAGGAAAGAATGAAATACACGCTATCATGGTTGATTAGCTACAAAGTCCATAAAAGTCTAGGACAAATTAAAATCAAATTTTAAAGAATCTATTTCATTTTTTCAATTACATAAAAACTCAAAACAGACCCATCCGCATTGTGAATCTGATTTTCATATGGTGGCAGTGCAGTTGGTATTCTGGGGCAAAGGAGGAGGAAATCTTGAAGCAATCTGATGAGATTTCCTGACTGGGATCCACTCAGGCTGCCCTCCTAGGCTCTGTTGGCTTTTCCATTAGAGGTGCAGCCTGTCTGGAGTGAATGATTTTACCATGGGTATTTGTTTCTGAGCCTCAGGGCTGGCCTGATGGCTTACAAAGTGCTGGGTCTCTTGCAGGAGCCTGTGGGCCTCAGGAAAGGCCATACTGGAACATGTAAATATGTGAGAAGGAAGGGACATTTACCCTATGTGTACACCAGGCACACACACACACACAAACACAGGTGTGTGTGTACTCCACTGACACACACATACGTATAAACAGTCACAGGCACATGTAATATATGTTCTGTATACATATATACCCACATGCATCCACAGAAATACTTTACATACACATGAGCACACACATACTGATATACACACATGCACATACATGCATGCATATCAATACACATCTATGCACATATACACTCTGTCTAGTCTCTTAAATTATCTGTCAGCTGGCTATACTATTATTTTTAGTTACATTGCTTGAAGGGTATCTTTGAGAGTTCAAATTCTTATTCATGATATAGCTTCATGAACACCCTGGTCTAAAGCAGGGTAGAGAGCCTTTGGTACCCTATGCATAGTCTTTGATGTTGATGACTAGATAAATTCCTGGTGATGTTTGTGATTATGATGGGTACAGAAAGGGTTAAATGTTCATCTCTGACTGAGCTCACGATCTCCCCTAGACTTTTGTCAGGCCCCCAAGAGGGCCACCCTAAACAGTGTTCTCTGTTTCCTTGGCATTGGCTTTTGACCTGCATATCTATTTGCTAGGTTATTACAGTTTCTTCCCATATTCCTAGCTTCTCTTTTCTGGGTTTGAATGAGATAATTTCTTCATTACTTCTTGTTACTAGGAAACAGCTCATAGAGAGCAGTTTCCCCTATGAGTCCTCCACACCTTTCCCCAAGTTCTAGCAGCCCACTGTGGAATGAGGGGCAGGAACCTGACCTGGCTTGGTTTTAGGTCAGAGTGCTCCTAGGGCATTAGGTGCAGAGTGCTCCCATGGCCTCTGTGTGGCTATTCTGAGACAGATCAGGAATAGTGGGGCACCTGCTTCCTCTGAAGGCCAAAGACAGGATGAAAGTGAGATAGGGCAAAAGGAAGGAAACAGCGTGCACAGGGGAGGCAAGGATGCTGGCTTTTGACTATTCCATTCTTTTGCATCCCATGCAGCCTTACTGCTTTTGGGTGTAGTGCAGATCATCTGCATTCTTTGCCTTCTCTCCCAGAGCATTCAGGCCCCTACAAAGACAGAAGAGAAGGAGAAGCCAGTGGAGGTGGCCTTTGTGATCTCCAGAGAGCAGTACAGGCTGAGGAAACAGGAGATGCCATGCACCCCACCCACCTGAGCCTTCTGGTGCTGAGCACCCCCAGGGGTAACTTTTCTGCACCACTTGGGCAAAGTAAAGGGTTATACAGAATGGACAAAGAATATTGGAGGAGCAAAGTTGTGGCTAAATACTCAAAAGGAGTTGATGTGCTTTCTTGCAAATATATCACTGTCCAGGAGAAATCCTTCTCTACTATGGTTTGTTTAATGTGGAATACCTTAAAACAGTGCCTTTTGCCATGGGGAGGAATTCCCATTTTTTAAAATGTATTTAGCACAGGGTCTACAGGGTTTCACTACACAGATCAGACTCATAGTGATTCTCCTGTTTTCAGCCTCTCAAGTGCTGGGATTACAGGCATGTGCCACCATACCCAGTCTCAATTGCTATCTCAGTGTGCCCTGGGAACAGGGCCCACAGAGCACAGGGCAGCGAACCCCAGCTCCACCTAAACAGCTGCTTTAGTCCACTGAGCTGTCTGGCCAGCCCTTCCTATGGTTTTTGATGTCTCAAAAATCATGATAGTTCTGGGTCAGTGAGGACAGAAGGCTCCTAGGAAGGCTTGGATTGGCCTTGGGCTCCACAGCAGCCTGGGGTGTGGGACAGCAGGTTGATACCAGCTCCTTCATGCCCATACCAGTACCACCAGGGTTCAGGAGCAACAGCTGGTTGCAGGGTTGGAGCTGTTTTGTTCCTGAGAAAACTGGATGCCAGAGAGTTCCAGTGACTTCTTCAAGAATGTGCTGGTGGCAGGACTGTTCCTAGCCCTGCTGGCTGCAGAAACAGGGCGGAACCTCAACTTGATGGCACTGAGTTGCCTCTGGAATCACAACAGCTGGAAATTTCTTGTCAGGAAATCATATAAGGTGACCAAAGGAAAATCTGCAATGGTGGTCATTTTTCCTCCTCTCATGGCCGCGTCGCTCCTCTGGAACTTAGCAGGACAGTGTCGGGTTTGCCAGGAGGCTGAGCATCAGCACAGAGACAGCCCAGATACTCATTGTGAAACTAAAAGTGCTTTGCCGGGCCAGGCTCAAGGGGCTGCACCCAGGCCCCTCACAAGTGCTCCCCACACTTTGCTGTGAGCAGAAGCTCGGAGGATTCTTCCCTTCCCCCCCTTTCTTTTTAAAAATTGTATCTGTTTTAACTATCCAGTCCTCCAGGGCCACCCTGACCCAGAGCATCCTACCACATCAAAACAAGGAGAAAGGATTCGGTATCCTTAGTGGCAGTACAGGAAGCCTATTGGTCCTGAGTGGCCCATTTTTACCCCCAGCACTGCCGGAATTCAGGGAGTGTTTCTGGAGGGTTCCCGAAATGGAAGGAGCTTACTCACAGGCTTCATATAGCTTGGGAGAGACACGGATTTAAGCCGAGGGGACCTACACAGCTGCCTGTATTTTCCAATGCACTCTGGTTTCCATGAAACCCAAACAGCACTCACAAAGAAGGGAGTGGCCCGATATAATAGGCATCTCGTTGACGCACTGACTTTCATTAGATCCCTGACACCTAGCCAGGTGCTCATTTATGGGGCTGTGGGAGACTAATTGCTGAGGCTTCAGGCCAATCCATGTGTGGATGAGGAAGTTTTAGAAACACGCACAGCACTGAGCACAGGGTGCGATGGGCCAGCCCAAGGGAATTCTCTGAACAAACACTGAAATCTTAACAGTTTTCAGTCTTGTCTAGAACTGGGAATTTTGGTGTAGAGAGCAGTTTGCACGTCTAGTTGTGTGTACCACTTACCTATGTTTGTGGGGTGTGGGGAATAGTCTTGATGAGTAACCTGGGCCAGGAAGGAAGGGCCACTGGCAGTTGATCCCATGCACTGATTATCACATGGGCATCAAAGGCCATGGTCATGCTGGCAAGTAAGCCAAGGGGCTTCTTGAGAAACCAAGAAGAAAAATCAAAAGCCAAAATTTGGTTTTATATAAAATCACATGGACATTTTTGAGGTTTCAGATTAGCATAGCCCAATATTGGACCCATGATGCTTCTTCAGTGAGCAAGTAGTTACTCTCCAAAGGTTCTGGAACCAACATTTCAGGAGTTTATGGACTCCAGCAAAGCCAGGGTCTACACCCCAAAGGTCGAGGCGAGAATGAGAATGCAGCCTGAATGCAGGAAGGAAGACCAGGCGGATTGCTGCCTCACTTCCCTTGTTTCTACCCATACCTGAGGAAAAAGCACTTAGTTGCAGAGACTGCTGGGCAGAGAGAAGGAAGTCAGCAATGCAGTAGGAGCTAGAGTGAAATGTGTTTTGCTCGATCCACTTAAGGGTGTTACCTAGTAGATGGGGAGATTGAAACAAGCCTGTCTCCATAGAGCAAAGGAGGGAATTGGAGATAAAGAGTAGACAAAGTCTTCATTGCTGGGCTTACTGGTGGGATGAAGAGAGGTGAGAATGTGGACCAGCATTTTATGATTGTGAAAGTTTTTTTGAGAAGCCGCCGGACAAAGCAGTAGAAAGAAATGACTTTCCAGGAAGCCACGGATGGAAAAAAGTCGTTAGCAGATCAGCTGGGAACACAGCCCAAATCAGGGGTTTAATATCCAAGCCTGTTTGCCTACGGCAGCCCCAAGGTGTGTCCCAGAGGAATTCCAGAATGAGTTTTACTTACCACTGTTCTTAGGTGCTCTTTGAAACAACAACTCAACTGTACCTGGAATGTAGTACAGGCCCAGTGCTGTGTAGGTCAACCTAATTTTAGAGCGAATGCAAGTTGGCCTCTCCATGGGCACCTCTTGTCACACACTTCAGAACAGTTTCTGAGGTAAGATGCTCCCCTGGTATGTCCTGGGCCATGCTGCTCCCTCTCTCTGGCTTGGGTAGGAGGAGACAGATGTTTTGTCTTGTTTCTCCTTGTACTTGATTTACTCATGCTTTCTTCAAGCTTTAAAATATGGTTTCAAGAAAGAGGCAGCCCTTTTTTATACTTTCACTGATTTTTTTTAAAATTTAGAGCTCTTCCATTCACCTTATTAAAAATACAAATTTAAAAAAAATACTATTTTAAAAACATTTTTCTCTCCCTAAAACATGGAGCTGATGGAAGGGGTGAATCCTGAACCTGTCTGTACTTTAAATGATGGGTAGGCCAAAGAGTCACAGAATTTTATGTAGGTAGAAAGCAAAGCATCACATGAAAGAAAATAGAATTTTGCTGTACTTATGATTGATACTTGTAAGTATTAATATGATAATACTCATTATCATATTATAGATATGCAGAAATGGTGGCAAAATGAGGCACTAGTAGGCAGTAGTCATACAAGGATGCTGAGTAAAGTGGAAGCCCTGGAGAATTGTTAAGTGCCTGTGCCTGGAAGTGACAGTTATCTGAAAACATTGAAGTTATTAAAAAGTCACTGTCTTGACTTCTAATGTTTAAGAAACTTTAAAAATTCAGTCATTGTTTGTTTCATAAAAATTTCATTTCTCTTGTGATAATTTGCAATTTCACAAGGACTGGTGAGTCTTAGGTCTGTTCTTATCATCCAACCAAAGTCTAGGAGTGGAGACCAGCCCCCTGGGAAAGGTCATGGAGCTCAGGTAGAGCGTGGTGATTTGGATGAATTTTTCATCTTCAGTGCTGGAGTTATGTTGGGTACCAGGTGTCATGGGGTGGGAGGCCAATCTAGATGTCGTGTCAGTAGTTCCCAAAATACATACCCTGGAACTTGTGGGAAATGCAGGCTCTCAGGCCTTGACACATAGACCCCAAGTCTGTGGTGGGATCCACCAATCTTTGAATTCTCCTCCCAGGTGATTCTGATGCCTGAGTTCACCTGAGTTCACTGATGCTGCTTCTCCAGTTTTCTATGGATAAGGATCATCTGGGATTTTGTTAAACTCTGTCTTTTATTCTAGAGGTCCTAGGTAGGGTTTAAGTTCCTGCTTCTCTAATATGTTTCCAGGTGTGGCTAAGGCTGTGGATGCACAGATTACCCTAAGGTAGCCAGATTCTGAATTACTATGGTCACTACTACTATGTATTTTTCATGGTGAATGGGCAAATAGCATTCTAATTTGAAGTCACTCTATAGTTTAGGCAGTGTTGAGTCAATGCTCTCCTTGAGTAAACCAGGTAAGGTGGTGAGCTCCTGAAAGGGAGATGCCTGATGATCTAACTGTGGTTGTTGGTCAATTTCTCTTTGATGTATAGCAGGGATTTAATAATTGCTAATGGAAGGAATGAATGGGGACCTCATGGTACTCCAAGAGCCCTTTGCCAGAACTGTCAAGTAGCACCATCTGCTGAATCTTTTCTATTTACAAAGAGTCAGCTTGAGGAAGTCTAAGAGAGGTGTGCATACAGATAGGTGACTCCAAGGACCTGAGGAAAAGTTGGAGCGTTCTTGGCACTTGAGCCCTCCAAAGATGCTTTTGCTGCTGTCAACACTTGGCTCATTTTACCCCTCTGGCTCAAATTCATCCCTTTAATCAATTTTCATTTATTCAAAGTCTGTGTGCACTCAGCACTAGTCATTTTTGCTAAATCTCATTTCTTCCTCTGAACACTTCCTTTAATTACAGTTGAGGCATAAATGTACAAATCTTGGCTGGGCAAGAAGTCCCCCAGGGCAGTCACTGGCAGCCTTTGTGTGCATGGAAGAAACTAGGGGCAGGAACTGTTGTCCCAGCCCTCTGATGGCTACTGCCCTCTCCTCTCCATTTGCACTTCTAGGGTTGCATCCTTTATTTTAGACCAATTGATCCTCTCATTTTTAAAATGTCTCCTACCCCTTCTGCTTGTTCACTAATTTGTTCTTTCCTGCTTTCAACACATTCTTTTATTATTGCTTTTTAAAGAATATAAAATAGTGAAAAACAAAATACATTAGAAAATTCTACAAAATTTCGCCAAACAAAGTAACAGGAATTCAACAATGGTTGCTGTAATGCATGATGTTATCTTCAAATTAGTTATTTAGGTTACCAGATATAAACATGCATTGATTATTATTGATTATCAAAACAAACAAAAGAACAACAAAAGTGTTATAAGAAATATAAAAAGAAAAAAATTAAGCATTAACTGGTCCTTTCAAAAGACCAGCAGAAATTGGCAGTACGATTATCTAAATTATCCTGCATATATACATAAATATATTGTTCCCTTTTTAATTTTTATGTATTAATTTAATTTTAATTTATTTTGAAGAGTAAAAACAAAAGCAAGAACAAAAATCAGAAACAAAGACAGAAGCAGGACAATGTTCAGAAATACATATGTTACGGATTTTTCAAAACAAGAATAGCTGATCAACAATGGTTGATATATTACCCATTTTTGTTGTCAAATCTATTGCTCAGATTAATTTTTGTTGGTTTGTAGTAGATAGGAATCCTTTTCCACAAGAGTTTTACAACATAGTGTCTCTTTTTAGTGTGTTTCTCTTCCAGCTGGCAAGTAGAGGCCAGTGGTGGTGAATCTATGGCACACAGCAAGCTGTGTCACTGAAAGTTCTGAAAGGTTTGCATCACTGGCACAGGCTGTTGACCCTCCAGCTTTTGTAAATCTCAGGGCAGAAATTGGTTGGGGGAATCAATTAAACAGAAGATTTACAAATGTCACCATTTCTAGCTGTAGGGATTCTCAGAAGGTTGGACTGTCTGGAACCCTTGGTGAGGGGGCAGTGGGCACCCTTCCCTGGTCAGCTGCCACCATGGCTGAGTGATGGGCCACATATCACTGCTAATTTGTGCCCCCTTCTGGCCCAGACCCCTGCCTTTGTGCTTCAGTCTATATATCCAGCCTGAAAACAAGCTTATGGAACTTCTGTCAAAGCACTTTGTTTTCGCTGTGCTGAAAATATCTTCTGATACTTAGAAAAAATGGGGACGAAAAGAACTTAAAAAAATCTCAAGGGTTTATTTTTTAGGGCCATAAAATGTTTGATTCCACAAGAATCACTACTATAGGAAGACACAAGGACAGAGTACGCTCCCTTCCCCCGCTGCACTAAGCTGCTGGAGAATCTTGCAGCAGGCTCAACCTTCCTCAGTTAACCCTAGCAGCTCTGCTGGTGTTGAGTTGCAGGCCTCTCCCCTGTGTAACCTTAGTAATACTCCACATGGTGATGGAGAGCAGCAGACATGATTTGTCAGCCCTCAGCTCATGGAAAATTTGACCTCTCTCAAAGACAATGGCAGCAGGCCCTCCAGCAATTCCTCACCTGTTTCACATATTTTCTATAATGCGTCTATAAAATGCCTCCACATCAGTGCGCTAGTGAGGACGAGAATTTGATTTCACAAGTAGAAAAATATTTGAAGGAATGTTCAGCAGTCAAGTCAATCTACTTTCGGACTTGTGGGGTTGTTTTTAAAAACACGATATGTGGACTTCCATTACTTTGTAAATACGTGCTGTGAACTTTACAGCTAACTTCTGGCATGTAATGTGGTTAGGCTATGGTTATTTTGTGGATCAGAATTCCCTGCATGGATTCTCAACCTTTATCTTGCACACATATACAGTTTTTCTACAGTTTTTCTTATCCTTTGACGCTTAATCATTCTAATTTTTACAAAGTGAAGTTCTCATCTTGAAAAGTGCTGGTGTCTGTCTTTCTTGGGCCATGCCAGGCGCGCCCCAAATCCAGAACTTTGCAGAGTATGGATTGTCAGTTCAGGCTGACAGTGCAGGATGCAGCTGGGGGAGGAAGCAGGCTTCCAATCAGCTTCCTGGAGGGAGTGTCGAGGACAAAGTGTGGCTGTGCCATCGAGGCCTTGTCAGTGGCTGGTTGCCGAGGTCTGCTGGGGCTGCAGGGTCTTCACCTTGCACTGCCTGGGGCTCAGGCTGGCATGGTGCTCTCTGGGGCTAAGCTGCATCACCCTTCCCAGCCTGTCTGGATCCTTCTGGAAGGCCTGCCTGTTTTTCTTTCCACCACTGGCCTACAATGTCAAATGCACAATGAAAAGGTAGAAAGAAAAATCATACTCCTTGATCTGCATGTTAGGTTAATCTTCCTTTTTCAGTTCACTTCCGAGGGCTGACCTGACAGCTCAGTGGACTAAAATGCCTGCTTAGGCAGATGGCAGCTGTGGGGATTCAATCCCTGGGGCGCAGTGCTGGCCCCGCCCCATGGGGATGCTGTGACAGTGACTGAGACTAGGCTGGTGGTGCGTGCCTGTAATCCCAGTGCTTGTGAGGCTGAAAACAGGAGGATCACTGAGTCCAATCTACTTAGTGAGACCTAGTAGACCCTGTCCTAAATTCATTAAAAAAAGTTTAATTCCTAAGAATCATAGTCTGGTAATTATAATATATTTGGTTTTTAACTTTTCTGCAAATCCTAGTTGACTCTGTATTCTTAATGGTGAGTAATACAAATAAGGAGGGCCAAAAGTCTACATCAGGTGTTTCAGTGGCTCTAAATCTATTTAAATTGACCTCAGATGAGCCAATAAAAACATACCTTACTAGAGTCTTCACTCTGGAAACAGAATAATATTAAAGTGCAAAAGTAAAGCTAACTGATTTTGGACAGTTTCTTTCCTTCTGAAATATAGTGGGAAAACAAGTATCAGCGATTTACTGTTTATTTATTCCAAGCTTAGAATATATACATTTGGAAATTTGTTCTTGATAGAATCATAAAACAAAAACCTTCAAACTTGTATTTCCACACCTGAAAATTTTAAATTATGCTTATAATCAACAAATAATTCAAATCTTAGTTATTTCTCTTTTCTTCCCTCCCTCTTTTCCTTTTGTAAAGGAAAACGCATATGCAGTTTCTAGAAAACTAGAATTAAAAACTCTCACTAATTTGAATCTCATGTAAACTGACCATTTAACAACCATATTTAAATGTTTTCTCTTTGAATCCTAAAAAATACTATTTTTTCTTTTAATATTCAGAACCTATTTATAGATTATGAAAAGTAATTTATAATGACTGTAAAACAGTATTTGGAAAATTTCAGAGATTCTAAACAATTTGTGAAATTTGGAAGATTAAAATTATAAATGCCTTTTGTAAAAAAAAGTCCCTTTTCTCCTTCTGAAAGGACTTCCCTTGTCCTTGTCCCACCCAATTTGGGGACCTAAGCACAAGCAGAAGGAGCTTACGTGACTTCATGAATTAAATATAGGACTTCCAGAAAGGAAATGGATCATGCCCTCTGTACAGGATCCTCCATCCTGGCTAAGCTAATAATAGCCTATGACTGGCTATAGTTTAGTGTGCTGAGGGCTTGACTCCAGAGGCACCCTAAGGCTGTGACACAAAGAATTTATGTCCCCTCCCTGATTACCAGGTCCCCTGGGGGGGGGTCTGTGATGAGCCCACCTCTTATGTGCAAAATGTGCACTCTGGTCTAACTCAGCGCAGCTGCTGGTACACTTGACCACTGTGCTGTGTAAAGCAGCAGAACCTTGAGCTGTGAAAATGTGCTGTGAATTCAGTTTCTAGAGTGCTCTGTGCAGCCAAAACCATATGAGGTTAGTGGTTCCCCTGTTTTATGACGATGCTTGCATTTGGAATGATAACTTAGCTTTATTTTTTTTCTCTACAGAGGCTAATAGGAGGTGGCTTTTCCACACTTGCTCTCACACTATGACAATTCTTTGGTATGATTTTTGTCTAGGATTGAGCTTAGGTGGAATGGCAAAGAAACAGATTTATAATAGCCTCTGAACTTGCCCTTCATGCTGCAGTGATTTCCTCTTGAGAGCCTTTCCCTAGAAGTAGCCATGTGGGGGTTCCTAGGCCCTTTTCCCTGGTCTGGCTCACACATGGCCTCCTCCACTTTGGGTAGCATGCAGTGACTCACAGGCGGCAGGCCTGCAGCTGCAAAGGATCCTGGGAGACAAGGCCTAGAAAGCCAAAGTGAGGTCCTCTTTCTGGAGAAAGCATGGTCTCATGTATGTGGAAATGCCCTGTCATCCAGTGAGTGGAGGAAAAGAAGAAAATCTCAGCTGGAGATAGATTTCTCATGTTGCTGTGAAGTCCTGTTGATATTCCGCTCCTCACACTGTTCTACAAGTTCCTAACGCTGGCTGTTGTTAGCCCTTCTTTGCCCTCAGAAGTGTTCTCCCAGATATACAGATTGTGCAGAACTAGAAGAAATTCTCCTGTATTCTGGATCATTTATCTCCATCCAGACACCAGGCTGACATTTCGTAAGTCCAGCCTCAAGGGCAGAAGGAAGTTGGCATGAGTGAAAATAGCGACATCATGCCCTTGGCTCAGCCTCTTGGGGCTGGTGCCCGCTCTGTCCTACTGTCCAGGCTGCAATTTCAGAGGGCACTTGCAACCACATGGGTGGGGAGGTAGTTCTCCACAACTGTGGCCTGGGATGCAGATGTGAGAATGTGTTTTTCCAGCAGTGGTGGCAGCAGGAGCAGCAAGGGGTCCTGTGGAATTCACTCCCCTCCTGGCTCCTCCTCAGACTTCTCAGCTGGCGCTTCTGCACAGTCTTGCTGAAGAGGACAGGCTGACAATCTGCTGGCTGCTTCACTGAATGCTATTGTGTTTGGACTTGCTTTTGATGGCACAGGCTTTATTGGCTCTGGGTGTCGAATTTCTGTGCAAACTTTTGGTAGGGTGGGTGCTGAGTGAGTGAATTCAATGTCCTCAATGTGACGTTGCCATATCTCTTAATCCTGTGAGGGATGGATGAAGCAGCCAGAAGTAATTAGGATCTGTCAGGACAAGGAGTCTAACTCTCCTCCTTGGCCAATCCGAAGGCAGGAGAATTCTTCTCTATCCTTGAAGTCCTCCTATGGAGGCGGAGCAAGAAGAGAAGCTTTCTTTCTTCTTGCACTTATTGTTAAAGCGGACGGTGCCCTGTGCTTCTGGGGCCTAAGAGTCTGAAATCTGGGTGGAGTAAGAGGAAGAAATTCCATTCTCAGCAATTGGGGGGGCACTGATTGCCACGTCAGGAGTTTCCTGTGAAGCAGTGAGTGTTTTGGAGACTTTGAGCTGAAACTATGGGTTCCACAGCACTGAAAAAAGTGGAAGGAGGGCAGATAGGGAAGGGTCTTCCTGGCATCACAGACACCATCCAGCCAAAGATTTGGTGGCAAGGTTTTGGATGATTGTATACAGATGTTAGGAGAGGTGACAGAGTCTTCTGTCTTCAGTGCCCTCAGGATTTTATTTCATGTTTTTCCCTTGTGTATAAAGAGCAGATGTGATCTCGAGCTGTTCTATTTGTTAGCAAGACTCTCTGGGCACCCTCTGTGCCTCTAGCTCCTCATACTTCCTGTTCCTCACCTTGCCCTTATAGCCACTGTTGTCTCTGCTAGCACGATATTCTCTTTCTGGGTATTTGAACCTGCTGACCTTCTTCCCTAAGCACTCATCTCCCTGTCTTTATACCAGGTTTTTCTGACATTTTCTGGTTGCCACAGCACTTCCTCCAGGGAGCCTTCCCAGATGCTCATGCTTAGGGCAGTGGTCTTGCTAAGGCCTCCTGTGCTTCCCTGAAGTATGGCCCACTTCTGCAGAGCCACGTGTTCCACCCTTGACTCTCTGAGTAACTTGTGAATACACTCAGGAAAGGACTTTTAGGTGGTGACAGGCTCATGAAAGAGCTTAAAGTCAGTATCTTCTCAGTGACGGGCAGAAGGACTCAGTTGCATCAACTCTTTCTTTCTAGACTCACCTCATGCTCTAAAAATCTTGGAGGAGGGAGCTAAAACTTAAAATATTAATTGCTACCATTATCTGAGCACTCACTGTGGGCAGGAAACTGGGTAAGAGGCTTTAGATACACTGTTCTTAAAATAGCACTGCAAAGCAAGTACCTACATGTCTGGTTTTCACTCTGCATTGAGCTGAGGTTGGAATCTCTCTCCTGGAAAACAAGTCGAGCAGCTTGAGACCACTAGGATTTAGACTTCCTTTGGTCCTAACCTAGTTTTTCAGCCCTGCCATTGTATCCTTGATTATCAGACAGGTGAAATCAGAGCACACTGCAAGAACAGACACCAAAGAACCCCCCAAATTCCCCTAATCTCTTCATTTCTCATGCACACTTCATACCTATCTTTTGCGGGTGGGATATTCTGCTCACTGTGGTCACTCCTGGGCTCAGGACGCTGGTGTAATCACCAGCTCATATGTTAATAGTCTTATAGTAGAAGAACATGGAGCAATGGAACATCTTCCACAGGTGATTCCAACTTACTAGCTGTGCTTAGCCTCTTGGTCCTACATAAAAGTGAAGGGCTAGGCCATTTGTGTCCCCTGCTTCCAAGGAGAGAGAAGACAACCTGTTATAAATGAACCAGTTGGGCAACTTGCTTGGGTCCCCCTTCTGTCCCTCTCCGACAGAAGCTTTTCTATGCAATAAAGTTTCTCCTCAACCTCTGTTTAAAAAAAAAAATAAATGAACCAGTTACCACAAGCCACTGCCATGGCTAGCATCCCATTCTGATGGCAGTAATGTGAAGGAAGTTTCTCCACAGGTGGCTTCATTCAAGGCTGTTTCTCCCCTTGCTAATACCATGCTCCCTTGCCTTGAGAGCAGCATGTTGCTCAAGGGGTCTCTGTCCAGCTCATAACCATTGCTACAGGTGAGGGGGGAAATATAACTTCTAACTTCTGCTATTTTATTCATTTTTAAGTCACATTAAAATTAATGTATAATACTTTTTTTTGGCTATAAAAATTAACTGTCTAAAAACACAATATGAGATTAGTAATTTAGATTAGATTGCAGCGCTGCAGTGCAGTCCAGCCTTAGATCTCATATGTTAGTGTCAGTTTTATGGCTTGCGTTGTCGTCATCCACATTAATTATTTAAAAGATGCAAAGCTATTGTGAAATAAAGGAATTCCTCGGAGGCTTGTATTTTAGTACCAGTGAGTGCAATGGGTTAAGTCCAGTGTGAACAAGTCTCTTGGAGGCTCATGTGTGGGACATGTGGCTCACGAGAGGCGATGTTGGGAGGTAGTGGAGAGATCCCAGGTGTTTGGGGCACTGCCCTTGGGAAGGATGATGCTAGCTCTTGGGAGAGCAAGTTGTTAGAAACACAAGCCTGGCCCCTGAATTGCTTCCTGTCTTAGCATATAATCTCTGCTTTCACATATGCTCCTGCCTTTCATCTGTTATGAGGTCCACAGCAGAGCTGATCTGATGCTTGAGTCATGTGCTTGAACTTCTGCAAACATGAGCTAACTCAGCCTCTTTTCTTCATAAAGTTAGCCTGCCTTGGGTATTTCATTATAGTAAGGAATAGTGGGCCAAAACAGTGAGCATGGCTTATTGAATGATGGAGGCTTTTTGTCCTGTGGGACATTATTAGGTTGTAGGAGTGAGTAGGGGGTAGGGGAGTTAACTAATTTGTTTGGAACACCCTACCTCTTTTTATTCAGACATTTTAAATTCCTTTTTAATGTATTTAGTATAGGGTCTACAGTGTCTCACTTCACAGACTAGACTCTAGTGATCCTCCTGTTTTCAGCCTCCCAAGTGCTGGGATCATGGGCTTGTGCCACTATGCCCAGTCTCAGTTGCTGGCTCAGTGTACCTCGGGGGTGGGACAAGCACAGCTTGTGGTGTCAGAAATTGAACCCCGGTCCCTGTGTCAAAGCATGTGATTTAGTCCACTGAGCTATTTGGCTGGCCCTATTCAGATATTTTGAATATTAATTTTTTAAATTAGAAATTTGCATTCTGTTATTTAGGAAAATTTTTTTATATCAGTTGCCAACGATGAGTACCTGCCTTGTGCCAGGAGTAAGGGAGCTAAGACAGCAGTGAGCCATAGTTTCTGTGGGCCGTAATTTTATGCTTTACTGAAGAACCAGAAAACAAAAGTAATCAAATGCCAGTGAGTGACAGGGAGGATCCTGAGAGGTGCGTCCTGAGAGTGCTTCATCACTGCGCAGTCGTCACAGAGGACACACGCAGAGCTAGAGGGTGGAAGGGAGCTGGTTGCTTAGGCCTGCAGTTTGTGCAGTGCGTTTTGTGCTGAGTGCTGCAGAAGTGAAACACAGTCGGAAGTGTTGTATTTCTAAACATAGAGAAAGGACAGTACAAATGCAATATAAAGATAGAAACAGGGCCTCTGTGCTGGAGCCCGCAGGATGGGAAGCTGCAGTGAGTCAGTGGGTGAGCACTGAGTGGACACAGGTCCCTGACACCAGCCACCACGCACATTTTAAGACGCTGCCCACACAGGCTACATTAAATGTACAGTTTTTTTTTTCTTTCTTTGATAGTAAACTTAGTTCTTTGTAACCTTTTTTTCACTTTAAAATTTATTCATGTCTTAAATTTTTGGTTCTTTTGGAATAACAGTTTGCATAAAAGACATTTTATGCAGCCACACAAAACTTTGCTTTTTGTGCCCTGATTTTATAAGAGTTCATGTATTTAACACTTTCTGTATATTTTTATCACTTTTTAAACTGTGTTTACTGCAAATTAAGGCACAGTGTACATGTTAACCTAGACCTGCGCAGGAACAAAAGCACCGATCTGTGTGGACTGTCAACTTGACTTGTTTGTGAGATGCTGTGGAGGATGAGTAGCAAAAGCATGCTTCCAAGAGTGTGGGGGGATCTTGGACCTATGACCTTGGGGACCTCACCTGTTTCCCCACCCCTTTCACTGCCTCTTGCTCTGCTCTGTCCTTCCTGGATGCTATGCATTGGACAGCTTTCCTCTGTCACACCATGGTGGTTCTGCCTTGGATCCAGCTGACCATAGACTGAAACCTCAGAATCTGTGAGCCAAAGCAAACCATTTCTCCTTTAAGTTGTGTCTCCTTTAAGTTTTTCTCACCAGCATGCAGGTGACTAATATAATCAGTATTATTGTTTTCTATCTCTACATCTTATCCCACTAGAAGGTTGTGATTATCACAAGGTTCTACTTGGAATAAACCCCCTGAAGGATGTGCCTGAGGCTGATTTGCAGTTAAATGTTTTTCACAAGCATAGCAGTAAGTGCAGCACAAGGAAAATGATGGAAAGTACAGTATAGTAAATACATAGACCAGTACTATAGTCATTGGTTGCCATTGTCAAGTAACATGCTGTACGTAATTGTAAGTGCTGTACTTATAGATAAGTTGTGGCACAGGCTTTACATCAGTGTCACCACAAACATATAAATGACACTTTGTACTGCGAAGTGGCTAGGTGGATGGGAGTATCTTAGCTCATCTTAGGACCAGTGTTATACATGTAACATCGTGGTATGTGACTATAGACAAGAAGGGACTGATTATGAGGCTATCTTTATTGTTTATGAGCCAGCAATATGAACTTGGAGGTTATGTATGAAGTAAATAATTCTTGGACTTTTCCAATGGTCTTTGACCATCTTTCTGAAGCATATGAGGACGTGCCTACAAACTCATTTGTATGATGAAGACATCTAATTTTGTAGGTGGCGAATTCCATGAGGGAACTATTTCATTTTCTTTAATATTTGATACATTGCCTAGAACACAGTAGGTGCTAAGAAGTATGTTGGAACAAATAAGTTCAGAAATATAGCACTGAGACTGCAATCAAACAAACTAAGTAATAGCTGAGTATCTACTTCAATAAATGTAAAGGTGAGGAAACAATAGTGTCCTTGTCCTCTGAAGAATCATTTCACTGTGTATCTGGCGAAAGGAGGTGAATTTAAACATAGCCTGCATTAGTAAATACATTAAGTGTGTGTGTGTGTGTGTTACCTACTGTATCAACTTTGGAGCTCATCTTGATGCATTTCTCCAGAAGAAAAGTGTACTCAAAGAGCCTCTTGCCCTTTAGTGACTCCTAGGCCTTAGTCAGGAAAGGGGACTCTTGTGAAACTATGCCAAAGTGCTGCTCTGCCTTGGTGTTTGACCTTCTTCAGGCAGCAAAGTCTACTGAGAACTACAGACTTTACATCGATGTGCATCTCTCATTGTAGCTTGAACAAACAAACTCATAGTCTGTGGTTGTATCTAAAATTTGTACTTGAAATTCAATTTAAAAACACTGACAGTTCTTCTTGTTCATGAGGTGTGCAAAAGCTACCTGGATATTATGCCTTATAGAAGAAATAACTTCTAATGGAACAGACTTGGCATGTCTGTGTTTTTCCTAACTGTTTTTCCCTTAGCTGAGCCAAGTGAGATGGCAGGAGACTGGCTTCCTTTCTTGTCTTCGGGGTTACATGGAGAGCATAACTGAAGTTGGAGGTGGATTGTAACTTGTATGCATTTAAGAGGAGTGGGCTGCTGTGTTTTTCAGATTTCTTTTCTACAGAGGTGAAAAGCAATCTTGGGTGTATGTTATTGATGGGGGACAAATACATCCTGAAGCCCAAACCAAGGTGATGTCATCATTATTTTGGACAGAGCAAAGCTGATAAGGGGTGCTCTTTTCTCACAAGAATGTGTTACTGTTTGGAAGTTCACAATCCACTCTATGGGATTAAGCAGAAGAATAATAAATTATCCTTGCTTTATCCTTTGAGTATCTGCTGAAAAGATCAGTGCTGAGTGGATATTGGATCCTCTTTACTTAGTTTAGACAGGTGAGGAAAAGCAACCCCGTGTCAGGGAAAATGTCACCCAAGACAAGAGCTTAGAGATGATTTCTTTCTGCTCAGGGCAGGGCTTAATGGAAGAAAACAATTCACCCGCCTCTTGCCCTCTGCCCAGGAACCCAGGGCGTGTGTCTGCATTCCCAGACCTTCCTGCTCTGCTCTCATAGGCGTATGGAAAATGTCTGAGGAGACACAGAAAAACAAAAGTTCAGGAAAACATATGGCCAAGGCTCCCCCAAATGGCAGCCAATAAATCCCAAACATGCCCAAGCTCATGGCTCCTGAAGTCACTGTGTCCAGCACAGCTGGTAGCACTAGTGACTCTAAGGCACCACCTTTGTCTCCCTCACTGTGAGAGAACCCCCCAGCCAATCCCTGGCCTGTAAGCCAGTACAGCACATAGGAACACATCCTGAGTGGCAGGTACTATCCTTTGTGGTGGGTGCTGTCTGTCCTGCACCACATCATAGTCGTGGTAATGTCGAGTGATGCATGTGACATCATCCTGTGAAAGTGTTCATTTGCACAACACAAGCATACACCTTCCTTATCCTACCTGTTTGAGGCCATTTTTGCATCACTGTGACAAAATTCCTAAAAGAATCAACTTAAAATGAGGAAAGGATTGTTTAGGGTCACAGTTTAAGATGTTTCATTCCAAGCTTACTAGGTCCTGGTCCTCTGCTCCTGGGGTGCTAAGGGCATCACAGCAGGGTGCATGATGGAGGAAGCTGGATCACCTCATGGTGGAAGCAGAGAGTAAGACAGGAAGGGCCAGGACCCTAACATGTCCTTCAGGTGTGTGTCTCTCCCACATACGTTGACCTAACTCACTCTCGTGAATCCCATCTCCCAAGAGCACCATGGCCTGAGGAATAAACCTATAGCCCTGGCCTTTGAGGGACATCCAGATCCAAGCACCACCTGAACTCTGATCATATGTCTCCCTCATTTGCTGTCCTCTGTGGTCACTTGCTATGGGTTAGATGTGGCTTTTTTCCAAACATTTGTGTGTTGGATGCTTGGTTACTAATGAGGTGACGAGAGAGATGGTGGTTCCTGGGAAAGATAGAACCTTATGGGTAGAAGTTGGGTCAGGGGGAACAGTACTCCAAAGAGACCAGGCAGTCCTTGTGGGAGCATGTTGTTCTGAAAACAAGACTGTCTCTTCCTCACTCTTTCCCTGCTGTTTGATATGATCTGTCACTGTTCTGCTGACGTT
>PVKA01026115.1:20504-32226 GCA_004027165.1 Ctenomys sociabilis
TTTTTTTTTTTTTTTTTTTTTTTTTTTTTTTTTTTTTTTTTTTTTTTTTTTTTTTGTCTTTTTGAGACAGGGTCTCACTATGCAGTTCAGGCTGGCCTTAAGCTCACTTTGTAGCTCAGGCTGGTCTCGAACTCACAACAATCCTCCTGCCTCAGCCTCCCGAGTGCTGGGATTACAGGCGTGTGCCACCACGCCCGGCTACATTCTCTTCTTATAACTAACCAGCCTCAGGTATACCAGTGGAAGATGAACCGAGATAATACTTGGCCCACCTCCCTTCCTCTCCCTCCCCAGGGAGGACAAGAGAGGTCCATATCTATCTGGGGAAACTATAAGATATTGGAAAATTTGATACCAAAGCTAACATTTCTGTGGCAATGGCAAGGTGGAACCAGGCAAATCTATGTAGATGAGTTGGAAAGTATCAGACCTCAGCAGAACAGCTTATTTGATTGAGTCCTCTTCTTGTAACCCAGGACCTCTTTCTCTCCCTCATTGTTCACTTTCCCACTTTGTTTTTTCACAGAATGTCACTGGTGGTCTCATAAATTGTCACTGTTAAAATGCTACAATAGCTTGTTCAATCTGCCTGGAGCAATTCAGCAAGCTCTTTGACAAAACATAGCTTAGAGTGTCTTGAAGTGGACCATGCAGATAATCAGCACATTTTCCTCAAAGGAGAGACTTCACGTATTATAGTAAAGGAGAAAAGAGTCAGGCACTTCAGACCCTTCCGATCAGCATGGTGACTCTTTGATCTGTGGCAGCCTACTGCAATTCAAAGCTTTTCCACTTCAAAACAGGTAGATAGAACTATGTATGGGTAGAGAGCAGAAAATATATAGTACATATAGGCCAGTCCAAATTAGACAGGATGTGTCAGTAGTGTGAACTTTTAGTGCACAGTTTTCAGAGTTTCAGAAGTGTACAAAAGTTTCAAAGTTTTCAGAGTAAAAAGGAACAATTTATTCTAGTATGAAGCAAAATTACACAGAGGAATGCTTGATGGGGTCACCGTTGGTTTGGCAAACTTGTTTCTAAATGAAGAATGGGTGAATCAACCAGGTAGTGGAGGTGACTGGTAAATTTACCGTATGGTTTCGTGTTTCTGTAGCCCAACACCATGGGTCAGCTAGTGCTGAATGTCAGCTGTCTTGATGACAGGTCACTGAATGAGTCACACATCTGCAGAACCTCATAGCCCAGGGTGCTGCCCAGGAGGGTGTCCAGCACAATAAGCCCCCATACCAGGCTGTAGTAAGGGGTGGTGATTTCTCAGAGTAGATAACAATATGTACTACCAGATGGCTGTCACACAGGGAGAGACCTGATCATGTGTGTCCTTCATGCAGGCCTCTCTGTCATTGGTGGTTGATGGGGATTTTAGAAACCAAAGCTCAGAAGATGGTGAAGACCCCCATCCAAGGGGATGGGGAAGGTGGAAGTCTGAACCAAGATGAGGTGGGAATTGGGAAACAGGGCAAGGGAGCTGGCTAGTGTCTACTGGCTATGGAGGAAGGGTGAGAGCTCTTGCTGCACCAGGTGGCTGGGGCATACTACACCCAAGGGCAGGGAGAACTCAGGAGGTTTTTAAAAAACAATTCATTCATTAATTAATTTTATGTAGTTGATACAGGATCTCACTATGTGGCTCAGACTCATAGTGATTTTCCTGTTTTCAGCCTTCCCATTGTTGGGATTATAGGCCTGTGCCACCATACCTCTTCTAGGAATTTTTTTTTTTTTATTTTCCATAATTTTATTGAAGAACAAATAGCAATGAGACAGTTTCAAGTCAAATTAGTAGAACAGATTCAATAATTAATACATTGCATATTGTTTACGTAGTGGTTATTTGTTGTACAAGGTGCAGACATAGTATTCTATTTACAAACACTATTAGAGCAGATGCCTCTATTCATTGAATTAAGAGAATGTAGCTGTATACCTATCTTTTTTTTAAAAGCTGAATTATAGTACAGTTTCAATAATTAATATTTATTACATTGTTATCTTCCTAGTGGTTATCCATAGAACAAGAAGCAGAGAGGATATCCTGTCCAAACACTATTAGTGCAAATCTTTCTTCTCATAGAATTACAAGAAAGTAGCTGCATATTTATCTTAACTGTACTGTATATACAAACACAGAATGGTCCTTCCTTTGTATCCCCCCCCCCTTTTTTTTTTGTTTAGTCCTGAAGAGATGGGCATTCTGTTGGCATTCAATTATTTCGCTTGAGTTCAGCCAAACAATCCAACACAGTCCAACTAGGAATTTGTTCTGGATATGGAGAACCTTGATGCTTTAGGGACATGTAGTAAGGCCACCCATCTCTCCCTGGGTGCCTGGGAGATTTACTTAGCCACCTTCCTCACCAGAGCCACCCTTTCTGAGGCATTTCACTATGTCAGACTTCCTCCCCAGAGCTGCGGCAAGCACTGATGGTGGAGGTGCCTTCTCTTGGCTAGACAAGGATGCCTCTTCTTCTCATCTTCCTGGTCACCATGGAGAGCAGGTTTTCCCAGTTCACAGCTTACCAGCAGAGACATTTGCTACAGTCATGGGCTATGCTCAGCCTGGGTGAGGGATTGTTGTGTATCATCTGACAAGACTTCTCATCAAGGTTTGCAGTAACAAAGATCTCAAATGAGAGATGACATTGGTGGTGAAGGAGTATCAAGTTGCTCCCTAGTACCTGTGTTTCCTTATGAGGGAGATAGTCGGCAGGCACATTTCACCTTGACTCTGAAAGTAAGTGTGCTTTGAATTGTCCATGTACTCTCAGCTCTGGCTTCTTCACATGGAGAGAGAGCACGGAGACATGTTTGGGAGCAGTGGCTTCCTTGGCTTTGGGGTTTTCTGCTTGCTCCTGCAGATTTAGGAGGATCTCATTTGGGCCCCTTCGACTATGGATGGAAGGTATGATGTGGCCACCAGACCAGATCTTTCAATAATGATGCTGTTGTGGACGGGTCTGTGTGCTGTGGTTTTAGTGACCAGAAATGATAAAACCAACCAAGAGGCATTGTTCTGCTCTTTAGTCTCTTGAACACCTTTACCCAGAGGAGGTTGTTTTCACCGACTGAAACTGTGAAGTGAGGCATCGTAATTGGCGCTCCCTTTCCCCAAGAGTGCAGCGAAGGTCGATTCTTTCAGCTTCTTAAAATGTAGGACTTGCCAATGTTTCTACTTCCTTTGACTCCTCATCCTCCCTGATTTTGGGCTCTTATGTAAGTCCAGACATACCTTACCTAAGCTGACTCAACCTACCCACCACTCCCAGTTTGTGTCCCCTTGTAGAAGGTGAGCCACCAGCGAAGGTGAATAGGGTGGGGTGTTGTCATCTTGGGAGATAGGGTTCAGGGTGCCTGATTGTCAGAGAGTGTGGGCCAGGCAGAGTGTACTAGGCTTGTTCTGGCTGTGTGCCTGGTGTTGGCTACAACCCAGGGCTCCTCTGAGCTGCTATGGTTTGGCACTGAGCATGCGGGTCATTCCCTAGCCCCTGCTTCTTCACTAAGACCCTGTGGTAAGCCACCTCTCCTGCCTCACTGTCACCCTCAGCCAGCTGGGAAACAGCATCCGGCTGATCCTTGCTCTGTGCCTACCTTGACAGCTGTCCATCCTTGAGACACTGGGGGACAGAAACTGGAGTGGATGGCCTCACATTAGTCAGGAGGTAGTGAAATCTGTGAGAGTCAAGTTGCTTCAAGACGTGCAACTTGCAGCTTGAGGAAGAGGCCTCCAGGGAGCAAACCTGAGTTGCAGTGTCTTTCCAAGGATGGCTTTTCAGGGACAGGTCTGCAAAATTGCAGGAAATGGAAGGACTTCTTCCCAGCCACCTACTAAGATGTTCCTAATTCAATTCATTTATTTTATCATTTTTATAATCACAGATAGTTCTTGACTGTTAATGATTCTTCAACTTCAGAATTGCTATTATAATGCTGGGAAGCAGCATCCAGAGCTCCCATACCAAGAATTCTGTACTTGGATCTTTTCTTGGAACAGCTCCATGCTGTCAACACTGGGCTCCCTGTGATTGCCAGGGAAGACACCAGACTATAGGGTGCTGGGTGCTGCCATGCTGCTGAGATGGGATGGTGACCGGGCACGGGTAATAAGTGCATTTCCTTTTGGGACATTTTCAGCTCACAGCAGACTTATCAGAATGGGATTCCCAAGTCAGTAGTTGAGAATTCAGTAGTTGTGGACTATACTTTTATAATAGATGCCTAGAGGAGGCCACAAAATCCTGTTGTCTCTTATTATGACTCATATTGCAATGGAAAGGAAAAATAGATATAATGCTTACAGGGCTTGTAATTCAATTATTAAAACCAATAACTGAAAAAATAGTGAAAATGCTAAGTCATTATGTACTGCTTGATATTTGCAGACAGGGCAGACAGAAGCTTGCTAGCCTTCTATACAACTCAAGGCAATGCATAATTGTGGCAGGAAGACCTTGGAAGCTCAGAATGCAGGAGCCACTGTCCAGGTGGAAAAGGGGGGACTTAAGGTATTGAAACAGCATGGGGTAAAGAGGAATGGAAATGTTAGGAAGTAGATATGTATTCTAACTCTCTTTCTTCTCTCCAGTGCTATGGCTGTATAGGCAAGTAGCTGCCATCTCTCACTAGACTCAGCTGAACATTCTTCCTTAAATCCATGTTGGTGTCCCTCTGTCATGTTCTCATGACAGTTACTTTTGAGTCATCAAAATCTCCTATCACTTATTCCAAACAAGAAACTGCCACTGGTCCACAGATCTTTGTAAGGACCACTTGTCTTCCCAGAAGTCTTCTTTTCTAGCTATTTCTTGTTGGCAAGTTTCTTCTGTAAGACTGACCTTTAGTCCTCCTGACCCTGGCCATTTTCCTTTCTGTTTTCTCTGCCATGATTACTCCATGCTTTACCTGACTCATTCTCATGACTCAAACACTTCCATGAGGAACCCGCTCCATTAGCCAATTCTGTATGATGCTCGTAACTCTTTGCAGCTTTTGATTATAGCAACATGTTGTACTCAGGACTTATAAGGGAAAGGATTTAATATATGGTACAAAATTTATAGGATTATTTTATAATATTTACCTGAAGCACCAAATACAAAAGATTGCAGGAGATATGTCCACATATTAGAGACCCAAGGAATCTGGTTGGGGGCCTGGATCCCATGGCAATGTCCTACATGAGTTCAGCTGGGGGCCTAAAGCCCAGGACAATGTCTCATGTGAGTCTGTATCAAGGGTCTGCACTGTGAAGGCCTAAACATCATTGGTGGAAGCTAGAAAGTCTGCATTAGCAGGATGAAGTATCTGTGCCAGCAGGCTGAGGGATTGCACTGGATCCAGGAAGCATTGCTCAAGGTAAGGACCAAAGCTCCCTCAAAGAGAACCACAGCCATCCTCAGTGACTGTGAGGAACCAGGTTCCTCTGATGGTGATAATAGCTGAGTTCATATCAGAAGATCCAGTGTGACAAATTTCTCTAGGAGAATCAACAGCACACCATCCTTCCCTCCAGTTCTCTTTTTATGCTGTTGGCGACAATCCTCAAGTGGGCCTTCCACACCCAGAACCATACTGATTCAGTTCAGCTGGGTGTTAGAAACTGCCCATAGTCGTTAATCCACTACACACCAATCACAATAATGCATTTTGTCTATTTTGGAATCACTTAGACATTATCCATCTTTATCTCAGCCTCATTCCTACCTATACACAAAGCAAGTTCTCAATTCCATGAGTGCAGGGGCCCATGCTGAGACTTTTAGTAGAACTCCTGAGCACAGGGGCTAGAACCTAGAACCTAGAACTTACTTTTTTTTTTTTTTTTTGGTATTAGCAGCACCCAGGGAAGTTGCTGGCACATAATGCCTGCTCAGGAGATCCATGTTGAATTTATTTTAACTTAATAAGCAAAATACAGAAACCTATTTTTGCTCCTTGGACAGAGGTGGATGCAAACCTTCATATCAGCGCTTACATTTGTTACACTTTGTTTAGCTGAGGTATATTCTCATATAAGTTTCTCTTTAGCTAAGACAGCCTCATTATAAGTGAAAATAATAGTGATGTATAGCAAGGGAAGCCTTAGGGTATCTGCTATGCTTTATATCTAGGTATTCCCCCAAAGCCTTGTGTAATCAGTGGGGCAGCTTTTAGAATTTGTGATTAATTCATGATCCAATGCCAGGATAATGGGTGTGAGTGCTACCCCTGTCCTGGGGTGGGTAATCTGCATTACAGTGTAAGGAGGAAGAGAGACTAGCTAGATGATCTAGCTGCTGCTCCTCCCTTTGCTCTTTGCCATTTTCTACCCCCATGAACAGTTGCCTTCTAGCATGTGTTCCTCTGCCTCAGAGCCAGCCAAGTATGGACTGACACCTCTTCTAACTGTGAGGTAATTAAATCTTTTCTTCCTTAATTTTAGGCATCAGGTATTTTATACCAGCAATAAGAGAAGAGTAGCTGAGGTAGAATTTGGTACCAGAAAAGTGGGATCATTGCTGTGACTATATACCTGACCATGTGGATGATAAACCTTTGGGAATGGCTTATGGGAAGAGATAGGCAAAGTTTAGAGATGTTGCCTGCGAGGGAAGTGCTGGAACACCTTTGGCTGTTCTGACTTGGAGATTCTGGTCAGAACTCAGAAGACCAGAATGCTGATAGAAATCCTACCTGTGGAGACCAGGCTGGGGAGTTTTTTTCTGGGAAAAAGGACTGCATCGATTGTTGGATTTCAGATGATGATGTGTTATGGCTTGGCAGAAAGTTTGTCTGAATTTTGCTTGTGTCCAGAGACTTTGCCTCAGACTGAGATTGAGTGTGGTGAACTTGTTAATTTGGAAGAAGAAATTTCAGGGCAGTTAAAAGTTGAGGTAGTGACATGACTGTTGTTGTGGAGGATGATTTAAAATGTGAGCATGGCCAGAAAGGAAGCTCCAATAAAGATGTGGAATGCAAAGATAAAGCTAAGAGGACCTCGACTGCCAAGAAGGAACAAGATAATAGAAAAGATGGCTGACGGCATCACAAGAGGCAGGCATCTACCCTGTGCAGCCTCAGAATTGCAAGGGTGAGGGGCTTTGCCTTGGGGAGAAAGCCACAGAGTACTACATTCCAGAATGGTGGAAGTAGTAACATCAGGTTTCAGAATGGTGGCATTATGTGGAATTTGTCCCTCAGAATCAGGGTCACAGTTCTTAGTGATCCAAGCACTTGACCCCTGCAGGCAAGAGAGATTGAAACTTGGCTACTGCTCCATCTGTCAGCAGGCCTTGGCATCATCTACATGGTGTTGGTTTTAGGCATGTGCAGAATGTGAGAGTTCTGAGATTAAGAAGGCTTCCAATTAGATTTCTGAAGACCTAAGAGGCCCAGCAGTGTGGCCCTAAAAGGGCAGTGTGTGAAGCAGAGAATGAGAAGCTTAAATGTGCAGTGGAAACTCCAGAAGTTTGGAAAAGCCAGGAACATGGATCATATAAGGAAAACTGCAAGAAGGGAACAAAGCAGGCCTAAGAGAGAAACCATGGAAACTACCACTAAAAGTACCATAGAGGTGGAGCCACGTGGAACCCACAATTTACCACAGATTGCTTGAGATGTCCCACTTGAAACTATAGGACTTAGTGTTTGCCCTGCTAGATTTTGGACTTGCTTTACTTTCGATGCTTTGTAGCCCCTTGTTTGTACCTTTTGGAATGGTAACGTTTTTCTCACACTACTGAATGTTGGAAGAGTTTAACTTTTCCTTTGTATAGGAGCTCACAACTAAGAATTTACCTTAGATATTGGAGGAGACTTAGGACCTGGACTTTTCTGCAATGCTGAAATTCTTAGAGATGGACTAAAATGCCTTTTGCACAAAAGGATGTACAGGAGTCTTTGGGAGACCAGAGGTGAAATGTTATGGCTTATACCTAGGTGTGCCCCAAAGCCTCAAGCAGTCAGCAGGGTGCTTTCTAGACTTTGTAATTAATTCATGATCCAATTCTAGGATTATGGGTATGAGTGCTACCCCTCCTGTAGGTTGGGTAATCTGCATTACAATGTGAGGAGGGAAGAAAGGCTAGCTAGATACCCCAGCTTCTGCTCCTCCCTTTGCTCTTTGCTGTTTTCTGCCACTATGAACAGCTGCCCCCTGCCATGTGGCCCTCTGCCTTGGAGACAGCTGAGTAAGGACTGAACCTTTCAGAAACTGTGAGCTAAATAAACCTTTCCTTCCTTAATTTTAGGAGTCAGGTATTTTGTCCCAGAAATGGGAGAAGAGTAACTAACAATTAAAGAAGTAGCAACTGTGGTAGCTGGCTAGCCTTTCCTCACTCCTTACACTGTAACGCTAATAACCCACCCCAGGGTAGGGGTGGCACTCACACCCATAATCCTTCATTGGATCATGGATTAATCACAAACTCTAGAAGCCGCCCCAGGGACTACATTAGGCCTTGGGGAAAACCTGGATACAAATAGTAAAAGTAGCTGACTCTTCCACCCCATGACTCTTGCAGGTGCAGAGATCAAGGGAGAATGCTGGACGACATGTCAAAGGACATCTTAAAGTCCTTAGTGTAGCACTGATATATTCCAGAAGGCTCTGCCAAGCCTTATTCTCCTGCAGATACAGGGTTTAGTGACTTGGAGACAACACTTGCCAGCGCGAGTTCCAGGCTTTCTCTACACAAAAATCATTGCCCTCTTTGCTTTGAATGCAGGTTTTTAATTTCTCAGTCCCTTGATCTTTCTTTAAAGCTTCCTTTACCTATCATCTCATCTACTTTACTTGCAATGAAGATGAGTTGCTTTTGGGATTATTTCATTAGTGTTCCAGCTTTACTCCCTTTTTTGTTGCTAATGATCAAATCATAGATCATTTCTTCAGGAAACTGAGAATGCTAAAAATGCATTGGCATGGAGGAGTTTCCCTAAGTTCCTTGCAGAAAAGTTTGCTTAAAATCATTTTATAATGGCCTACCTGCTTCTCTTGGGATCAGAAAGGAAGAGTGTTGGATTTTAAATGTATTTTTTCACGGTCACTTTGAAGATTAAATGAGACATTTCATAATGTATGCTTTGCAGAAAATGGCAACAGTACAATTTGATAAGCATTTTTAAATGTCAATTTTCCTCCTGAGCTGAAAAGCTTGAAAGTCTAGTATAGTAAGAAGAACCCAAGAAAGAATTTGCTTTCAATTGACTGAAAAAAAAATGCTTATTTCCAAGGTAGTAGCTACTCTGTCAGTTTCTATAAATTATCTATCTATCTATCTATCTATCTATCTATCTATCTATCTATCTATCTATCATCTATCTATCTTTTCCCAGCTAGCTAGCCATCTAACCATTCATTTTCCCACCCACCTACTCATCTGAAAAAATAAAAATATTAGTACACATAAAAATAATTAAACTTGGAATGCCAAACTTTCTCATGGTTAGAGGGCACTGTTTTACATTTAGAGTTTCCATTTAAGAAATCAAAAACATGTGACCACGATAGACCCATAACCTCTACATTTGTCTTTCTAATTGTTTCCTGTCCATCTTTGGGTGGCTGACTCCACTCCACATATAAGCCTCCCATCTGCATTTGCTTCCCTTCCTAACATTTTTCTTTATGGTTCATAGAATCATTTATTTGTTTTTTCAAAGCCAGTGAGGCTAGACACTGAAGACATCTCACATTTTATTTTTGTCTTCCTCATGCAGCACCCCCTTGGCTGGTGTCCCACTTCTTAAGTACACCCTCTTTGCCAGGATTCTTCCACAGCCATCTTTCAGTGACTTGGATCTGCAGAAGTTGATGTTTAGGATATAATTATGTAGAAGAAAAGATGGATTCTCTATTTTTGAGACTTTTTTGGGGGGGAGCAAATATCATAGTAAATCTGGGAATTATAAGTTTGGAGGGGAGGTCTATGAGCCTGTGGTAAGAGTTCTGTGGAAAAGGTGAATTCTGAGCCTGCCTCCTCCAGTTTTCTTTTGTGATTTGGATAAGCATTCCCTTCTCAATCATCCATGTGATTTGGATAAGCATTTCCTTCTCAATCAATTTTGTCCCCTGGGTGGCACTACCAGGAGGTCCCTGGGAGCTCATTGTACTTGAGGAAGACTGTGATTCTGTGGTCTCTCAATCTTTCTTTGCTTTCTGGCTTGCAAAGTGAGCATTTGATGGAACATACTTTCATTATTGTCATCCATCATTCTCTGCAAAAGGGACTTGAACTCCAAACTTTGAGCTTAGCAAACCTTTCTTTCTCTTCATTCTTCATTGCTAAGGCTGGACCTGGGGTTTTCATATTGAACTATATCTCCAGCCACCCCTTTCCACCTGTAAATTTTGAGTCAGGGTCTTACTAAAGTCAGTTACCCAGGCTGGGCTCAAACTTGAGATTCTTCTGCATTAGCTCCTAGGGTGCTGGGATTACAGGCATGTACCAGCATGTTTGACCAAATCATTGTATTTTATAAGTTAACTGTCCTAGCCCTTTAGCTGTAGTAACTGAAGTGACAAGTGTACTTCCCTGTTCTCAAATCTTGGGCCTCACCTGCCTATATGAAGCTGTAAAAACTTTGACTTAAAAAGATATTATGTGGTTGCTATCAATATTTGAGATTCCTTTCTGAAAAATAATACTTTTGCCACTTAGTTTATGTTTTACTTCAGTTTCCATTTTATAATCCTTATTTTAGTTGATTATTTTCCGAATCAACTGAGGATCTTCCCTTTTTGTTCTCTTCATCTAGTTCTTAAAATCTTTGACCTCAATTATTTTTGTGGACTGGATATAATATTCCCAGAGACTTTTTATTTTTTTCTTAGATTTGGCTAAAGTTCTCTATATAGTATGTCAAAATTAGCTTTCTGTGTATTAAACAATTTTTATGTCACTAAGAACATGGAATTAACTATTGTTATATAGGAAAGCATTTAGCTAGTCATTTCTACAGCTCCTGGTAGGAGCCATAGAAGCCTCCCATTCTGAGGGGTATGCAGGGGAATATGGCACTTCTGCTCCTGTGGGACCTCAGACTGCCTAGGAGGAGGCTGGTGGTGGCCTGGGACAGTTTCAGGCTGGAGTTGGTATGCTGCATGACTGTGCAATTAGCAGGTTGGGGTGTTAACCAGGACATGCAACCGGCCCTCTGGGCCTCTGGAGAGCTCAGGAGCTGGAGATTGGAGACAGGTGCATGGCTGGTGCTGCTTGACAAGGAACTCAGGACACCTGAACCTCTAATGAGCTCCTGGTAGTAATCCCCATCACATACCAGGAGGGGCATAGAGGCTGAGGAAATATTTAGAACTCTCTCCAACCTCTCCCTGTGTGTCTCTTTATTTGGCTGGTCCTGAGTTGTATCCTTTGTAAGTGCTATAATCATAAGGACAGTGCTTTCCTGAGTTCTCTGAGTCAAATTTAGTAAATTATCAAACCTGAGGGACTCCCTAGTATAACAAGCGAAAAGCAGAAATACAAAAGGAAATGTACAAGTAAAATCAATTGAGTCAGATAAGGTAAAGTGAATGGCATATGCTGCAGGATACTAATCAGCTTTTCTTCTGGATGGTTAACAACCTAAGATCACAAGTCAGAGTTGGAGAAATAGAAGAGCCACAAGGCCAGCCAACATTTTGGACCTAGCCTTTCAAGGTCAGCGAAGACTCAGGACATAGGAGAACCTGTACTGCAATATCATGAGACTCAGGTGAGCTCCA
>PVKA01026116.1:0-32110 GCA_004027165.1 Ctenomys sociabilis
CAATCAGACAGTTTCAAGACACCTTAACCATACAGAGCCGATGAATTAATACATTGCAAACTGTTTTCGTAACGTTTTGGTACTGTACAAGGTGCATACATGAAATTATATTTACAGGTTTTTTTATAGCTGAATTATATCAAAGATTCAATAATTATTTACCTAGTGGATGACCATAGCACTAAAAGCCGACATAATAGCCTGTCCAACCACCATTAGTGCAGATCTTGCCTCTCATAGAATTATGTAGAAGCACAGCGTTATCTGTCCCAACTGTACTGTCTATACACACACATCCTGATTTTTTCTTTCTACAACCCTTCCTTTGTCTACACCTGTCAAAAGTGGGCACTCCATTGACATTCAACTACATCGTGAGCCCATAATATTAAGCTGAGCTGTAAATGGATATGGTCGACAATTTCTTTGAATAACTCCCTATGGTTGCAGAATGCTGGACTGTGTTGTTGGTAAATCTTAAGACATGGAAATGTTATAAGGTTATGATATTTCTTTAATGGGACATTTTATGACTGCTGTGTACTTGTATATGTTGCATTTGAACTAGATGCTAAATGTACTGGTATTCCTTGATTGAAGTTAGACAATAGCACTAGAGGGAGTGACTTCAGTAACACTGCTGGTGGATCTCATGTAAACTTATGTGAAATGGGAGTGTTAGCCAGCTCAGACTTAGAAATATACATGTCTGTATATGAAACACAGGACTCCTTTTGCCAGTTAAATGACAAAAATGGTCAGCAGCCATTTTTAAAGATGAGGACAGGTTTCACTGAGACAGACTGGCTCTGATCCCCCTCTACATGCTGGAGGGAATGTCAGGCCTACTCTGTTTCTGTTTCCTTCTTTCAACTTTTCCTAATTTTCCCACCTCTTTGTACTTTCCTTTTTAGAGGCGTGTAAAATTAGGAAAACTCTGACTGTTCCAATTAAGTGAAGCCCTTAGAAATTGAGCGTTTTTACCACTGAAAACAGGGAAGTCATTTTAGAAAAAGGACACACATCCCATCTCTGGGTCACATGAGACAACGAGGACTATGCCCATCCAGGAGGACACATAAAAGCCGTGTTCCAGCTTAGTGTTCTGGGCAGGTCTCCTTCGTGAAGCTAAACCTGAGACACAGAGGAGAGAACCGACTTCTGGGTGACACCAAAAGGAGCTATCTCCAACAGCAGCACACTTCTGGGACCAAAACATGTTTAGTGTGAGGGAGGATTCAACCTTTTCTCCTAGGTCTAATTATTTAGGTGTGTAAGAGATACTTTATGGGCTGTAAAACCTTTACTGTAAAGTGCTAGGCAATCTTGTTCAGGGTTTTAACTATCCCTTATAGAATTTGGACAGTGGTTTCTCTGCCAGCTAGTAAATGTTCTTAGAGAAGCTGCCACTCTGAAGCAGAGGACAGGTTTCCTCAGCTGTTCTTTGGTAAATCCCCACTGAAGCCTATGGCTGATGGAATGTTGACCAGAGAAACCACTGAATTCCTTTCTGGAGACATCTCTGGCCATGTGAGCCAAAAGAAATCAAGAATACCTGAGGGGTTATGGCCATACCTGAAGGTTTCTTGGTGGAAACTGACTCCTGACCACAGAAAGATCTCCACTTATCTATTGTACTTTTTCTCTCTGCTAGTAAACTAGAAATTTTTACCTGAGATTTTCAGTAGAACGACTTAATGAGTCACTTTCATAAATCAGGTTGAGACAGCTTACAATAGTTACATTCCTCAGTGACTATTAGGAGAAAGTGCTTTACATCTGTACCTTATGTGTTCACTAAGAGTAAGATTTTTGTCAGCTGTATGGTTTTTATCAACATGTAAAATGTGATTGCTAGATGATAAAATATAAGGTTTACCTGTGAGCTTCAAGGTTAAATTTGTCCAGAAACAAATGTCTGGAGACTTGGCTCAATGTGCGGGGCCAAATCTCTCCAGTCAATAGTTCTGTCTATCTCTAAAAGTGATATTCTTTGTAAGAAGTGTTCACTTCCCATTGACCTTTTATGCCATAGTTATGCTTCTCTCCGCAGTCATTCTGATCACTGGATCAATTATAACTTATATTCACAAATGGTCAGTAAGTGTAAGTGAAGGGTTTGTGAGATGGTCAGGAGATAAGCATCCGCATCAGTTCGAGGGTGGATAGGCTGCTGGGACCCTGTCTCCCTTCTTCCAACAGGAGCAGCCACCCGCTCTGGAGAGGGTTACTCAAGGGACGCCTTGGGGGAGGGAATCAATTAGAAACAAGGAAGAGGATCACCCTAAAGTTTCTTATTGTATTCCAGATATGGGGATCTCATGTTTAAAGTCTCTTACTCTTCAGAGTGTGCTTCATTAGGCACTGAAAAGATGTTTGATGCTTACATGGTAAAGAGCCGTTTAATCCAAATGGAATGCAAAAGAAAGTATAAATTATGATATTTTATAGTATAAAGATGATATAGAAAGAAAAATGGTAAAAATGTCTTCAGATTTGGTTTATATTAAAAAGGATATTATTTAACAAAGTTTTGGAAGTGTAGATGTGAGCAACAGGAGAACCAGGCAGTTCAGGTGCCTGAGGCAACACTATCCTGCATCCTGAGGACAAGACAGCAGTAAGCACAGCCTCACCCACCATTACTGAAAGTAAGGTTTCCCTATTTGCCTTACTAGTCTAGAGGGTGTGGACTTCTAAAACAGCTATAATCCAGACTCTACAGGGCTACACCCATTCCTAGCTGAATCTGTGCAAGCTTTTCAAGGACAATACCCTTTTAAGAAAGGACAATGTGGAACTTTCAGAGTTCATGTGCCTTAGATGACCCTGATAAGTACATTGATGTCTTTAGAGGCTTAAACCAAGCTTTGATTTTTATGGAAATACAAGCTACTATTGCATTTCAAGAGGAATATTGTATTGTTGTAAGTAGCCAAAAGATAGATAATCACTGGAATCCCTCTGGAGCCTAAGCAGTCAGAGCCCTACTGGCCTAATTGCCAGGCAGGAAAACTGAAAAGGACATCTTCCTTCAAGTGTGTATTATTGAAGGTCTAAGAACTCAACCAAGCCTTCTAATTACTTGAAATTTTAGCTATTTACCAAGGAGAAAGATACATACCCCTCTGATTTCTTAAAATATTTAACAGAGGCACTGGTAAAGCATACTTCATGAGATGTTAATTAAATAGAGGAACAGATTACTATTTTGGATATTTAAAAAAGCTATAAAAGATAGCTTTTGCTCCAGACAACTCATTTGATACTTCAGTAAAAACTGTTTAAGTGTTCTATAATTGAAACTGGGAGAAAACCAGAGAGAGAGAACAAAGGACAAAAATGGCTGCCTTTGTTGCAGCCTCAAAACGGACCCTAAGTCTGATTCACTGGACTCCAAGAAGAGCTCAACAACGATGAGGTTCATCTGTTACTGCTGTCAGAAGCCAGGACAGGATAAGAGGGAATGCCTTAAGAGGCCCACAAGCTGTAATGAAAATGCCTGTTCTCTACTGAGGGCCTTTAGATAGAACCTCTGAAGAATATATCTGACTGCCAATCAACAACTACGACCCCTTTCAGCATGAAGAAGCCAGAGCTGTCATTTTCCAAATCCCTCATAGCAGTTTGGGTTACTTCTTCAGGGGGGGGGGGGGAATCTTTTAGTCAGCTGAGTTAGATAGAAATATTCTAGGCAGTCTTTCAGGGCCAGGCCCTCAAGAAGACAAGATGGCAGACAAGGTGATTTTGCAACTTGGAAAAGACAGACACTCCCAATGAGCCATACCTCAAGACCAAGACAAAAAGAGGAAACACAGCTACACACTTCCCTAGGGATGGGCATCAAGGATTGACGTTCTAAATAGGTATCAATCACTTTGAAAGAGCCTAAATGAGTCACTAGCCCAACCCCCACCAAGAAGAGACCCTGTCCCATTTTCATGCCTGCTTGCTAAGTGACTCACTTCCTCATTTGGTACTGGACTTAATCAATTTCATCTGAGCAATGGTGCTTGTAATCCCATTGGTTAACCATAGTTTTGTCCCACCTCTTGTCCACCTAAGTGAGTTCCCATGTCTTCACCACCTTAGACCCACCTCACCACATGGTTTTCCTCTATAAATGTCCCTGTAAGAGACAGCTTGTGGGGGCGGACTACCTGCGCGGGCCCTCCTCGTGTCTCTTTCTCAGGCAGGAGCTTTCTTTCCCTCAATAAATCTGTTATGCTCTTAAGTCCTTGAGATACATCATTAAGTTGTTTATTTGAGAAATTTCTATTTTTATTACTGTTAAAATTTTTGATATATGCTATAAAAACTTTATATACTTTTTTATATTTCAATAATTTTATTAAGAAAGAAGCAGCAATGAGATAATTTCAAAACAGGATAGTAGTACAGTTACAATAATTGATATACTGCATATTGTTGTCTTTGTAGTGGTTATTCCTAGTACAAGTTGCAGACATGATATCTTGTCTAAAAACTATTAGTTCAAAACCTTCTTCTCATTGAACTAAGATAAAGTACCTGTATATTTATGCTATTGTATATACACATATATTTTTTTCCACTACAAAATGTTCCATTTATATCCTGATTTATTTACTTATATCAGAGATGTGTATTTCATTGCCATTCATATATTTTAGGTGCACGAATTCAGCAAAGTAATCTAATATAGTCCAGTAGTCTATGATAGGAGTGGATTATCCACAAGACTGGAAGTGTCAGAAATTGTTGACTTGAGCCTTTTAAAGCTCAGCATTTAATATGGATTTACTTTTCATAGCACAATTTTATACTTTTCTTCTAAGAAGAAGATAAAACAAGACCTAAATAGTTAAAAAAATATATAACTTTTGTATCCTATAAGGTCAATCAAATCCCCTCAGGACTAACCTGGAAACTCTGTAGAGAATTTGTAGATCTTCTTTCAATGTCAGCCATGTGGATGAATCACAGCCTTTGCTTGAACAATTTGATCTCTGAAAAAGCCTGACAGCATATTTGTTAGCCACGTGGTTCTCCTTAGCCACTCTACATCATCGAGCATGTTCCTCTGTGGTTCCATAATCTTCTCTGTCTAAAATTTGAGAAATCACTGAGTTTCAGTACAGGATATTATGATACAGGTTCTCCTATTTCCTGAGTCCTTATTGAACTTCAAAGGCTAAGGCCAAAATGTTAGCTGTCCTTGCAGCCCTTCTCTTTCTCTGATCTTTGGGCTGCCTACTTCAGTTGCTAACTCTCCAGAAGAGAAGCTTATAATTATTACCCTACAACATAGGCAGTGGAGCTTAACCTTACTCTTTCTGAATATTAAACATCTTAGACATAACATGGAACAAGTATTTTCTACCAGGTATCAACATGTTTAAAACTTGAGTCCCTACAGAGTATTAAGAAAAAAAAGTTTAAAAATTAAAAAAATATTCTTAAAAAATAGGAATAAACAATTACATACTTTTGCACAGAAATTTAGAAATCTAACTATATACAGCACTGTAGCAGGACACTCCTATGACATATGTTTTCTTATCTCTTTTTTGAATTATTACCCTTTTTTTTCTAAACAAACATTTACTTGAGAGACAATCTTGCAGAAATTGGTATGATCTGACAAGCAGTACATATTTAGAAGACCAGAATGACAGGCATTCCAAGCATGACCCTACTATTACACATTGTTATCTTCAGTGCACTCACTTAGTTCACAGGTATCACCATATATAGTCAGTCAGGGTGAGAATCCTACCAATTAACTGCCAGTTTCAAACACCTGCTGAAGACTCTCAGGATCATTGCTTTAGCCATCTTGTACATATAAATGTATGGCTTTGCCCCTGTCATGTTTCATAGCTTTTGTCCTTGCCCTCTCTTCATTGTCTAAACCTTAAGACCTTAATTTCCTTTTAATTATATTATACCTTTCTATTTTCATGGCTTCTTTTGAGTTCTTACACTGGAGAGACTATACAATATTTACACATGCAGGTCTGGTTTATTTCACTTATGAGTATATCTTCAAGTGGCACCACTTAAATATGACGACTTAGAGTTTACCATGCTTTATAGCTCAGTAATACTCCATTGAATAAAAATACCACATCTTTTTCATCCATTCCTCAGTGATGGGCATCTAATTGTTTTCAAGATTTGACAATCACACATTGTGCTGCTATAAACATAGGTGCACATATACTAAAATGATATAATGTTTTCACTTCCTCCTGGGAAATTCCCACTAGGGGATTACTTGGTTTGAATGGGATTTCCAGTCCCAGTTTTTTAAGGAGTCTCCATACTGATTACCATAATGCTTGTACCAGTCTACATTCCTACCAGCAGTAGAGGAGGGTTCCCTTTTCCACACATCTTCTCCAACATTTGTTGTTGGTTGATTTCCTTATGATAGTCATTCTTCCTGGAATGAGATGGTACCTCAGTGTTGTTTTAATTTGCATTTCATGGAAGCCTAGTGATGTAGAGTATTTTTTCATATCTTTAATCACTTCTTTAATTTTGTCCTTTGAGAAGTATATGTTCATCTTGGATGCCCATTTCTAGATTGGGTCTTTAAATTTTAGGACACTAATGTTTTTTAGTTCTTAGTAAATTCTAGAGAGCAGACCTTTATCTAAGTGCTTATTAGTGAAGATTTTTTTCAAATTTGTTGTTTGTCTTTTTATTTTGTTGGTAATTTCTTTTGATGTGCAAAAACTCAGTAAGAGAAGCACCCTGTTGTTAATTATTTCAAGTATTACCCATGTGATTTGACTTTTGTTCATGAACTCTTTGCCTAACACTATGTCTTCAAGAGTTCCTCCTAAATTCTCTTCCCGGAAATTTTGTGTTTCTGTTTTAATGTTAAGATCTTTAATCCATTTTGACTTTTAGCTTAGTGCATGGTGATAGACCTGGGTCAAGTTTTAGTTTTTGGTATGTGAACAGTCAACTTTTCCAGCACAACTTGTTAAAGAAGCTATATTTCTTCCAGTAAGCATATTTGGTCCCTTTGTCAAAGATAAAGTAGCTGAGTGTGTTTATTGAGGTTTCTGAAGCTTCTAATCTATTCCATTCCTTCACAGGTCTATTTTATTATCAATACGATGCTGATTTTTATCACACTAACTTTGTAGTATAATTTCAAGTCGGGAATTGTAATGCCTCCTGCCTTGTCTTTGTTGGTCAGGATTACCTTTGCTATTCTAGGTCTTTTGTGGTTCCAAATAAATTTTAGGAATAATTTCTCTAAGTCTATGAGGTATGTTGATGGTAGTTTGATAAGGATTGCATTAAATCTGTTCAGCAATTTTTTCAGTATGGTCGTCTTCACAATGATGGTTCTTCATATCCACAGGAGCTAGGAAACATGGCAAGGGCAAAGCCATACATTTATATGTACAAAATGGTTAAGGCAAGAATCCCGAGAATATTCAGCAGGTTTTTGAAATTATCAATTAATTGGTAGTATTCTCATTGAGTAATTACATATGCTGATACCTGTGAAGTGAGCGACTGTACTGAATATAGCAATGTATACAGTAGTATCATGCTTTGAATGCTTGTCCTTCTAGTTTTGTAAATATGTACTCCTTCTCATGACATACCAATTACTGCCATACTCTCTCTCAAGCAAATATTTGTTTTAAAAAATGGGGAATAGCGGCTGGGGAGATGGCTTCCATGGCAAGCACAACGTTCTGAGTTCAGTCCCTGGTTTGGCAAAAAAAAAAAAAAAGATGATAAATGGAAACAAAAGACAAGAAAAAATATCATAGGATTGTCCTGCTACAATGCTGTTTATCGTTAGATTTCTAAATTTCTATGTAATTTTTTATTCCTATTTTAAAAATATTTTAAATTTTTTCTTCACATTCTATATGGATTTAAAGTTTAACAGATCAAGGCTTGATGGAAAATACCTGTTCCATGTCATGCCTAAGATGTTTGATATTTAGACAGATAGTGAGGTTAAGTTTAACTGCCTCTTGTGTAGGGTAATAGTAACAAGCTTCTCTATTGGAAGGTTAACAACCTAAGTTTGGAGTCCACAAATTAGAGAAAAAGAAGAGATGCAAGGACATCCAAAACTTTGGCCATAACCTTTCATAGTCAACGAAGACCTAGGACATAAGAGAACAAGTACTGTAAAATCATGTAACTCATTTATGTCCCAAATTTTCAGATCAAGGAGATTATGGGGCCACAGAGGAAAGTGATTGATGATGTAGAGTGTGCTTAAGGAGAGACAGATGGAGAGAAAACATTCTCAGGCTTTCACAGAGAGCAAACTGGTCAAGCAACAGGCATGACTCATCCACATGGCTGAAGCTGACAAAGGATCTACTAACTGTGGTACAGGGTTTTTGGACAAGTCCTGAGAGGATTTTACTGACCTTATCAGGTACAAAATTACATTTATTGCTATATAGCTCTTGCTTTTACTTGGTCTTGACCATCAAGCAGAAAATTGTTAGAAAAAAGTTTAAAAAATAAAGCCATATTAATATGCTGAGCTATGAAATGCTCAGGTCTGCAACTTCTGACATTGCCATTCCTACAGACAACTCACCACTATAATGGACTAATGGACTATATTGGAATATTCTGCTGAATTCATGCACCTAAAATATTTAAATGGCAATGGAATATCCATCTCTGATAAAACTAAATAAAAAAGGGGATACAAATGAACGACCATTTTGTATCTGTATATTCAAAATAGTTAGAATAGATATATAGCTACTCTTTCTTAATTCAATGAATAGAAAGATTTTTTTCTAATAGTGTTTATGGACAGGATATCATGTCTGCATCCTGTGCAATGAATAACCACTCACAACCAAGACAACAATATGCAATGTATTAATTATTGAAAATGTCCTACTATTTGGTTTTTGAAACTGTCTCATTGCTATTTGTTTCTCAATAAAATTATTTTTTAAAAAAGAATGTGCTGAAAAGGTGCATCTATTTATCTATAAACATCTAAAGTTTAATCCTTCTCTATGGCTGAGTAATGTGCCATGACATAAAAGTAAACCACATTCTTCTTTATCATTCATTACTTAATTTGCATAAATAATGAATGATAATATGGGCTCCTTCCAAGACCTAGTCTTTCACAAACTGCTGGTATGTACATGCCTGTCTGTACATCATGGTGCTCTAATATGTTTAATACTTTGGGAAAGACACCAAGAAGGGTAATGGCTAGGTCAAATAGTACCTTTAGTTTTAGACATTTTAAGAATCTCCATATTATTTTCAAAGTAGGTGCATCAGTCTACATTCACATCGACAGTGGAAGAAGGTTCCTTTTCTCTCACATCCCCATCAGCATTTGTTAATGGCTGATTTCTTGATAATTGTCATTCATTTTGAAGTGAGATGGAGTCTCAGCATTATTTAAGTTTGCATCTCTCCAAAGACAAGTAATGTTGAACTTCTTTTCATTTATTAATTTTTTGTTTGTTCTTCATGAGAACTGTGTATTCATATCAGATGTCTATTTTTTGAATACCACCTTTAGATTTCAGGGGTCTGGGATTTATTTTAGTACTTTATATATTGCAGATATTAGTCCTTTGTCTGAAAAATAGCTAGCCATTTTTCACATTTAGTGGTTTGTTCCTTCATTCTGTGTCTGATTTCTTCTGCTATACAAAAGCTTTTCAATTAGATGAGATTCCATTTGTTCATGGGTTGCAGTATTTCCTGTATGAAATATTATGGTTTTGGTCAGAAAGCTTTGCCTACCCACTGTCTTCAAGAATTCTATCTTCCAGCAAAATAAGTGTTTCTGTTTTGATATTTAAATTTTTCATCCTTTTTGATTTTAATTTAGTGTATGGGGAGAGATACAGGTCTACTTTTTGTCTTCAGCATGGGGAAAACCAATTATTTTTTTCTTTTTTCTTTTCTTTCTTTCTTTTTTTTTTTTTTTTTTTTTTTTTTTTTTTTTTTTTTTTTTTTTTTTTTTTTTTTTTTTTTTTTTTTTTTTTTTTTTTTTTTTTTTTTTTTTTTTTTTTTTTTTTTTTTTTTTTTTTTTTTTTTTTTTTTTTTTTTTTTTTTTTTTTTTTTTTTGGCAGAACTAGGGATTGAACTCAGACCCTTGGGCTTGGCAGGGAATTGCTTATACTCCTGAGCCATCTCCACAGCCTCTGGATAATCAATTTTCCTATTTTTTTTTTTATTTAAGTTGGTATGTTTCTTTTAGCAAACTTTTTTGGCTCCTTTTTCAAAAATCAAGTGGCTCAGTGTGTTTAGGATTGTGTCTGCATCTTCTAGACTATTCCATTGATGTTTGGGTCTATTTTGGAGGTGGTATTTTTTTGGGTATAGTTTTGTTTTGCTTTTGTAAGTACCATCCTGTTTTTAATACTGTACCTTTGTAGGATGATTTAAAGACTTTGATTGTGATATCTTCTGATTTGCCTTCATTGTCCACAATTGATTCAGCAATTCTAGGTCTCCTCTGGTTCCAAGAAAATTTAGGATCACTTATACCAGTTTTCTTTTTTTACCCTGAATGTGTATTTTAAATTTTTACATATTTTTTCTGAATTTATTGAGGTGATCATGCCATTGGTGCATATATATTTATGATTGCTATATTGTCCTCTTGGAGTTTTCCCTTAAGAATTATACTGTGTTTTTTTAGCCATTTGCCTTGCCTGAATATTTTTATTAAATTTGATGCACTCATATTTAACATTAATGTTGAAGGACATGAGTTGCCTCTCATCATTCTAGTTGTTATATTCTTTTATATTTTAGTTAATCCTTTCATCATGTATTATTTTTTATTCTGATGTGCAAGTTCTCTGTCTTGGTGAGTTTTTTTCTTCTTTGACTTTTATATATGTATTCTGTTGAGTTTTGTATATTGATATGCTTGCATTTTTGTGATTTTCCTTTTATTCTTTCTAGTGTAGGTATTCCTTAACAATATTTTATAAGGATTGCCTGTGATGAATTTACTTAATTTCTGCTTTGTCTAAAAAAAATGATTTTCCTTCATTTCAGAAGCATGATTTTGCAGAGAATAGTAGTGCTTCATTTAACTTTCTTCCTTCCTTCCTTCCTCATTTCCTCCCTTCCTTCTTTCCTCATTTCCTTTCTTCCACTTTATTTTTCTTTCTTATAAATATATTCCCTTCTCTTCTAGTCAAAATTTTCTGCTAAAAATTTTCTATAAGTCTAATGGGAATTTTTGTGTATGATTTGATACTTTTTGCTTGATGTATTTAAGTTTCTCTATTTTTTGTATTTTTGACCTTTTGACTACAATGTATCTTGGTGGGGTATTTTGGACTGAATAACTTGGAGAACTTCCAACCCTTTTGCATCTGATGATTATGAAATGTTAAGGTATTATTTCATGAAAGAGGTTGCCAGAGCCTTTCATCATTTCTTTATGTTCTGGAATTCTCATTATTCAAACATGTATTTATATAATTCCCAAAGCTTGCTTCTGTCTGTCCATCTCTCTGTCTATTTGTCTGTCTGTCTTTGTTTCTTTCTTTCATCTTACTGGTTAAATGAGATGATAGGTCTTTAAGTTCAAAAAATTTTTCCTTGACTTGTTCTAGTCTGTTATAAATATTCAGAATTACAGTATTTTTTGTTAGTTCCATATTTCTTTTTGCTTTTGTATTATTTCCATTTCTTTGCTTAATTTCCATTATATCGTGAATTGTTTTTCTCATTTCTTTATAATCTTGGTGCATTTAATTGTACTTTCTTGAGTTTCCTTAGGATTACTATTTTTAACTGTTTCAGTCATGTCATGGGTTTCTATAAATTTTGACTTGTTTCTGGACCTTTCTTTCGAGGATGTCATATTTCTTTTCTTCTTTCTTATGTACGTATAGTGAGTTACATATCTAGTTCAGTAAGTTTTGTCCTCCAATTTTATAGAGTAAGATTTATAGAATATTTTATCTATATAGGATGTATTATCTCAATTTGGTACTTTGCTTTTAGAGCAGCTCAGAAATGTAGTTTGTGAGAATTCTTGTTCCTTAATTGGTGTCACCAATGTACATGGACATCATGAAGGTAGTTTCATAGCTTTTCAGTGGACATAGGCTTCTAAGTTCTGTACCCTCATGTGCTACAGAGTCAACCTCTAATGGTAACAGGGATTTTGGCATCAAATACTACAGGACTTGTGTTGTGGGATGTGAAAAGGGCTCTGCTCAGCTGCCTGAGAACAAACACAGGTGGTTTCAAATGTTGTAGTAACAGAACTCACTGATTCTGAGCCACAGTATGAAAAGGAGAACTCCTGAGAAAATGCAGGTAGAATGTGGAAGACTGCAGCACCAGAAGCTGTAGTACTGAAGCCACAGGTTTTGGTTGCACACATTTTCAGTTCTTCAGAATGAGCACAGGTTGTGTTTGGGTCTGTGACACTGATAACTACAGACACAGGATATAGAATGCAGAAGGATCTTCCCCAGATCTCCTGGGTGGATAGTGTTTGGTATTAGGACATATAGAACTGATAGCTACTTTCATGGAGTTGTAGAACTCAGATCATTTGTTCTTCACGCCCTAATAGGCAAATACAAGATCTATCAGTGTTTTCAGAACAATCAACTATTATTTCAAGTTCATGGACCATGGCAAGAACCTATCCTACTAATCTCAGGGGCATGTACAAAAAAAAAATGTGTGGAGCGTTTTTACTAGCATGCATACTACTATAAGAATAGGACATGCACAAGACCTTCCTCAGGTCTAGTAGGTCCAGTATATGTGGCACCTGTAGCTTTTGGTTTCAGAGTTTGTGACCTGGAGCTACAAGACACAGATAAGAATGTCTTTCAGTCATATGGATAAATGCAAACATGAAAACGGTATGTGGCATTATAGCAAAGCTCCTGTAGCTGAGAGAAATATATAGACTTTCCCCAGTCCCATGGGATAAGATGAGACCATTTGGACTTTTGGTACCAGTGGCTAGAGTCCCAAGGCTATGGACTGAGAAGGAGACCTTCCCTAATTACACTGAGTGAGTACAGGTTTACTCAGGGATTGTAGCAGGTCGTGGCCTTTTTCTGGAGCAGTGGTACATACCTGTGACCTCTTCTCTGTCAACATGGACAGTTATGGGTCAGGACAGGACTTTGCATCAGGCTTAATCCTAAGGCTTTGGGCTGGGTAAGAGGTCATCTTTAGTTCCTTCCAAGTGAGCACAGACCTGACAGTGTTGATTGTACTCATAACTGCATTTATATATTTATAGAACTATAAAATATGATTGAATCCCAAGAAAGAAAGAAAAGCACTACCAGGTCTTGGGCACTAACAGCCATAGTGCCAAGGCTGTGGACTGAATACAATACCTTCCACAATTCCCACAAGGCAAGCGTAGGTTGGAATTCAGGCTTGTAGCTATGGCAGCCAAAGATGCTGAAGGTAAGAGGGTGCTCTCTTTCAGTCTGTTATGCATGCATAAAACTGAGATTTCTCTTGGCATTCTACCTCTTCCCTATTGTCAAGAATTTGGGATTGAAATTCCAAATTTTCTTTTTTTTCTCCATCTCTTCATGCTGTTCAGGGTTCCTATTACTTCTTTACCAGTTTCTGGAGTTCTCCACAAATATGTCCTTAAGGTACAATTTTTACCTTGTTGTCCTAGTTCTCCCATGTAACTTGTAAGGAGGGCATCTCCATTCATCAATTTCAATTCTCTTTCCTCATCAAAATTACTTTTCTCATATGGTTTTATAAGTCCATCAAACATAAAATATTAAAAAACACCATTTATTGATACTCTGTTTAATTTCACATTCTTTGTTAACTATTTAAAAAAATATGTACCCCATGAAAGTTAATTGTGAAGTCATGCTGCATCTTCACGAAAGCCTTTCTCTAGCATTCTTTTTTTATCATTTCTTAGTTCATAACTCTAATACATGTACACAGAAAATAAGCTACAGTTAGAAAACATATGTTACTTTTTTTCAGGTGCTGTTCAAAATGTTTTTGCTTGTTTAATGTCTGATACTTTCACTCTGTAAAATTAATTCCTTGTCATTTTGTTACCCTAATTAATCTTTTCCACTTAGGTCAACATAAAGCTGTAATTTTATTGCAAGTATTTATTTACAAGTGTGACTATTAGAAAAGCCATGGACCCTCCACTCAAAGGAGTTATACTCAGAACACTGACTTACATATAAAAATAATTAAATGCTTATAGTCAGACCCTGGGATAAATTTCAAAGAGAAAAATTATACTTCTATACTATAAATTAAAAAAACTTCTGTCTCACAATATTCAATGTTTTATATATAGGAATGCTAGCACAGAATAATTTTTTGTCAAAAATCAAATAAGTAGGACCCTGTTACATGCTAAAGAAAGTACAAATATAGTTGATTACAAAACAAAAACAAAAACAGGGTTCCACCATGTAGCTCTGGCTGGTCTAGAATTCACTATGTTGTGCAAGCTGATCTTCAACTCAAAGGATCCACCGGCCTCAGCCTCCCCACTGCTAGGATTATAGGGGTGTGCCATTATATCTGGTGAGAATAAGGTTGAAGTGAGTCATCATTGGGCTACAATATACACAGGCAATTGACAGGAAAACAATAATGTTTATATGATATGTATATACATATATATATATATATATATATATATATATAATCACTTATGATAATGCTGATTTTGCTTGCAAGCAAAATTAATTTACTTCCAGTTTATCTGCTATGTTACATGAAACTCAGGGGCAGTGTTCAGACCTGAGTACCTCCAAATATTCAAAAATATTATGAATAAATATGCTCTGGCTTCTTTCTCAGGCAGCCATTCAGCCTGCTCAGAAAGTTCAGCAGAAAGAAAACCTCTTTCTCAGCATCCTAGTAAAAATTTTGAGATTGAATCCTGTTCTCCAAATTTGAGTATTATGGTTGCTTTTCTGTCATTGCTGGGACAAAATACCCAACATACAAAATTTAAAGCAAGACAGGTTTATGTAGCTCACAGTTAGTGGAGATTTCAGCCCATACTCAGCTGGCTCCAAAGCAGAGTGGCACATGGCAGAGGGCAGTAGCTCATGGCAGCAGAAAACAGCAAAACAGCAAGGGCAAAAGGGTGGAGTAGCAGCAACAATGGCAGCAGAAGCAAGTCTTCTCCCTTATGTTGCATTCAGGCTCTCTGCCCCAGGCTGGGTGTAGCACTCACACCTATGATCCTAGCAGCATTCACAACCATAATCCCAGTGCTGGATCATGAAATCTAGAAGTCCATCCTATAGCTGCATGAGGCTTTGGGAGGACAACTAGACACAAAACATAATCCTTGAGGAAGCCAAATTATAAGTGAATATCTAAGATTTGGCTATAGGAGCATCCTAGGAGGTGAGGATTTGATCAGGCTCTTTTGAACTGCAGGAATCAGTGTAAAGCACTTGTACTCACACACCAAAACCAAGCATCTGTCTGCAGAATAAGGGAGAAATGGAGGTTGGCCACACAAAACAAGAAATGTGCCTTATATCTCACATGAGACTGCAGATGGATATTTTTATATTTACAAAGGTTTTGAAGCTAAAATACCAAATGGAACTCACACAGTAAAACACATCATCCATCATCTACCACAACTTTTCTCATTTCAAATTTGTGAAATTTGGTTTCTTTTCACATATTTTCATATCAACCATGTGAATTATATCTTTTGAAATCTTAGTTGTACTGCTGTATTGACTAAAAGAATGCAAATAATTCATGTGAAATAGCCTTTCTTTCTATCTTTCTGAGCTCCAAGTCTCTATATGCATATAGATCATATATATATGATGCACTTCAATTAGAGTGTCCATTAATAATAGTTCTCCAAAGAACTAGGTAAATTTATTGAACTTTTCAATCAACCTAAGCTATATTTTATGTTACTTTCTCTATGCTCTTCCAAGTAAGAGTGTATGTGCATGAAGAATCTTTGCATGCATAAACATTTCTCCCAGAATTCTCTTATGTATGGACTTTGATTTATGTTTATTTTAATTTGTTCTACTTCTCTCTTGTTTCATTTCCTTCAAACTCCCTTTTTCCCTGGCCTTTTCTAGAAATGAATCTTCACCATTTGTCACTGGGTTACAATTCATCTTTTTTCCTTCCTAAACTCAACATTTTTTTTTCAAACATCTTTACATTTTCCACAGCAAGTGTCTCTCTCATGCCTGATCCAATTTATTTGAAAACCCTACTTTGTAATCTGATGTTTGGGCCTGTTAGGTTTGTGTCTAGCTGTGCCCTTAAAGCCTCCTGCCATTGTGGAGTGACTTCTAGAGTTTGTGAATAATTTATAACCCAAGGCTGGGATTATGGGTGTGAGTGCCACACCCACCATGGGATGGATAATCTGCATACAAAATGTAGGGAGGAAGAGAGGCATGCTACTTGCTGCAGCTGCTGCTCCTTCATTGCTCTTTAATGTTTTCCACTGTCATGAAAGACTGCCCTCTGCCATGTGCCACTCTGCCTTGGAGTGGCCAAGTATATACTGAAACCTCTACCAACTGTGAGCTAAATAATCCTTTCCTTCCTTAATTGTGGATGTTGGATATTTTGTCCCAGCAATGAGTGAGAAGAAACTGAGACAGTATCCATCTGGTCTTCTGAAGCTTAGAGGACACTGATCACAGACAGTTCAAGGAGAATAATTTCATCTGTGTGGTAATGTAAATTGGAACAATTTTAACAGTAATGATGAACATTTGTGATACACAAGTACCAAGTACTGTGATATATTTTTTATAAAAATTAGCACAGCATTTCATTGAATTCTTACAATTTTTAAAGAAATATGCCCTAATTGTAATCTCCAGAGAAAACTAATGCTCAGGAGTCTGAACGGCATCAGACCAGAGAGCAGAGGCCGGCTCAGGCCCGGGTCTCTGCTTTCTCTGACTCCATTCTTCTCAGCTCTTCTCCACCCAGCTTTCTGGATCTTTCCTTCCACAAAACTTCTAAAAGGATTTATAATCTTGGAAACTACCACTAATAACAAATCAGGTGCAATCCTTTCTTATGTTCTGACCTGCCTATTCTTGTAATATTATACACAAAATTTCATTATTTTAAAAAGAAAATATTAACCTCATTACATTTGGGTTTTCTGAATACTATAACATGTGGAGTACAAGAACCAGTCTTTTGTGTCTCCAGCACCTGCATTTAACATTTACCTGCTCTCTGAGTGTTTGAATCTCAGTCCATTTCTGTTGCTAACAACACAGAAGCACAAATTGTCTCAATATGAAGAAAGGATTCATTCAGTCTCACAGTGCTGATGTAAGGTTGAAGGCCTATATCTGTTAATAGTCTTATTTCTGACCACTCCCAAAAAGGCACAGGGCATCACTTTACAAAAGACAGGAAGTACCTGAGAGACCTCATCAAATTCACTGTTACAGCAGACTTGCTTTCCTTTTATAGAAGACCCATGAATTTTCTTGTCCATTAATCCTTTCATGTAGTGCGTGAATGAAGACCCCTAACTACCTCTAAAAGGTCACATTTTTTAGTATATCAGACTGATAGTTAAATTTCAACACTAGTTTCATAGGAGACAGCCCCTCATTAAAAATAACATTTTACTAAAAAAGTAAAGTGAACACTTTTTACTCCATGTTATAACACATGGTAGACACATAGTGCTTAGGACTAGGCATGTGTAGAGACTTACCAGTCCGAGTTCACTTCTCCCATTCACCTTCTGTGCTGGCCATATGATCACTGGTCTCCAGACACAGATTTCCGACAAGTGTTGCATTCTTTTTCTACATAGGAGGCAACTTAGTAAGAAGGGTCAGTATAAAACTTGCAGTATCCTTCCACCATCATCCTGCTAAGGCTAACTTGCATTTTAGGAAAACCTATAAAGAAAATTATACAGGATGCAGTGTCAGGGATAAATCGGCCTAACAGATGCTTTAGTTTTGAAACTGAATCTTAGGTCAAATGTTTCATGCAAGCAGTATTGAAAAGATTTGGAGTATTCTATAAGACTTCAATGAAATGTTTTTATGACCAAGACTTACTACTCAAAGATTGCCTGGCTACTATTCTTACTCTCTGATTACTGCATTCATTTTTCAGTTACAGTTAGAAGTGGAGTTTGTTCACTGTTAAAGCACACTTCAATGCTTAATGTATGGCAGACAATGCCTTGCATTCTATTAATCCAAAATTACCTTGGTTTTGCTCAAAATATGTAAGCCAGATGGAAGCCAAGAACAGAGCAGGAAAGAAACCAGAAACAGTTCTACATAAACTAAATGATAAGATAACTGGTGCTTTTTTCACAGCATATATTTTGTGTTTCTTTTCAAGAATATTTTACTGATATATGAAAATTATACATATTAATTGGTTACCATGTTGTGTTTGATATTGCATACATTGTATAATAGTTTAATAAAGTTGGGTATATTTCTCCTCAAACATTTACCATTTCTTAGTGAGAAAACTTCTAAGGTACACTCTTTTAGCTCTTTGGGATGTACAGTACATCTTGATTTGAACACCCAAGACCTAATATAGGCAAATGAATACCCGCATGCACCAAGGTCTTAGGAAGATGTAGCATTCTTGACAACACTTTTTCTGTGTATAAGATAACCACATCGATATGCCCCTTCTGACACATGTAGATGTTATATTAAAATTTACATTTGCTTCTGATTAGAAAGCGAAGAGCAACGAAAAAATCTGATCTCAAGGATTTATTATTATTCATGATTTGATCATTGATGTGCAATTTAATCACTTAGGGTATAGGTCTTCACCCTCATATGCCAGGCCTATTTTGGAAAGAATTCACATCACCAAGGTGAAAACAAGAGAAACTACTTCATGCATGCACCACCTAATAAACCAGTGCTTCTTTCTAAATTATTCCTAAGCAGCTACTACATCTGCTTCTCACACTCTCATGGAACATCAGCAACTTGCTCCATGTTCTAGCATCAACAAGGGTGCAGCCAGTGTGGCAATACTTACAATTACAATGGATTGTCCAGCCTCTTAAATGTCAACGGAGCAATGCTTTCTTAAGGAACTACATGGATACTACACAATGGAGAAATACAGTGAGTATTGAAGCATCACAAAATTTATTATAACCATAGACACACTTCCATTTAATCCTTCCCAATAGAATTCTTTCGCTTCAAGCAATCTGATATCACCATGCTTGTCTCTTTCTGCAGCAGCTCTGGAAATTCTCTTTCCTGAGTTTCTTTAGTTATATTGTTGTGGGATTTTTGATGTCCTGAAGCTATTCATGTTTATCATTCATGGTCACTTTGATTTTTGGAAAAAGCAAGATGTTGCATAGGTCCAGTGACTATGGTAGGTGAGAACACATGTGATGCTTTTATGAGCCTACCTTTCTCTTATATATCATTTAGCAGCAGAATTCACTGAATATTTTGTCACTCCTCATAAAGACAATTACAAAAGAGGACTAGCAAACTGCCACCAAAGGTGGCATAAATGATGAGATAAGTGGTTTCCAGCAAGGGGGTACATTTGAAGGAAGACTAATGTCATGTCCTTTACTATGATAATTTTTTTTATTTTAAAGTTATGCCATATATTTTTATCATACCTAGTACTTTTAAACTTTAGTCTTTGAAAAGATACATAATAACCCCAATGCAGGTATCTAAGTTTTGCTTGTCATAGTATCATTATAGTGATTAGAAATTCTGAATCACAGATGATGTTGAAAACATGTATTGCATGTTGACATGTTTTATCAATGTGTTAGTCAAATGGATTTGAAATGAACATCACTCAGTCCATTGGCAAAATATTAAGCATTTGCACTGTATGCACAAGGCAATGATCCCTTTCCCTCATCTCTGTTGGAATTGAAATTTTGTTGGGAAGTTGAGCAGTGTGTAGAAGAAAGAAATTTAATAACAGCAATGAGCAATAAGTGTGTAGAAGTCAGAGGGAAAATGGAGCTAATGGGGCACATAGGAGAAAGCAAACATGGACTACAGAGTGATCAGAAATATAATATAGTGTGATATTGGAAGTACAGGGAATATCATTGCTAATTAGAGAATTAGAACACTGTAGGCACAAGAAGTGGTGTAAACAAAGAAACAAGATGGAAATAAATCTTCAAGTTACTTTATATTGACTCTGTGCCAGGCACAGTACCAAATGTTTGATATATAAACTCAGTGGGAGAAAGTAAGAAAACAAAAAATGGATATGTACTTGAAAAAGCTTTCAAAATCAGTAAGGTAGTCTGCATTGCATTCCTGGTTTGCCAGCAGGAATGTAAGTTTTCCATTTTCTAGGATGGCAAATAAAATACCCTCCCCTGAAGGCACATTTTCTTCATTTGGGAAATCTTAAAAATTTCTCCTGCTCCCAATCCTATGTGATAATATCAATGTAGGAAAAGTATTTAATGACAAAATGAACATAGACTGAAAATTTTTGTTAGGCCTTGAGGTTTTAGCAAAATGATACCAGGACTGTTCCACTATTGAACTCTGGAAGGTTAATTAATGGTCAGTTTAAGGGAAAACACTCAGCTGAACTGAGTCAGCATAGTTCTGGGTATGGAAATCCCACCTGAAGGCTGTCAACAGTGACATAAAAGGAGAATGGGAAGAGAAGATTGCATGCTACTGATTTGCTGGAGAGGATACTTTCCCTGGATGTTCCTTGAAGGTGTTTCCTTTAGGAGAGCTTCCACCCTCATCTTCAGCTTGGATGTCATCTCCTGAGTGCAGAGGCCACAGCCTGCCAGCACAGATCCTGCACCCAACTGGCACAGATTTTGGCTTCCCCCATTAACCCTTAGACCTTTCCTATGGGCTCCAAGACCTTGACTGAATTCTATTCTTTGGTCTCTAGCCACAGACAGGCTTCTGCTCTCTTCTACATCTGGCTGTAGTAAGGCAATTATTCCATGACTAATAACAAGGAATTTCTGCAAATTGTCAAATTCGCCTTTTGCATTTGAATTTCATAAATATGGGGATCATGACTGACATGTGTTTATGACTTTACATATAGGTGACTCATATCTAAGCCTATAGAGAATAGGACAGTAATGTGAATGAATAAATAAATTGTGCTACTAACTATGAATCTGTAGAGCATCTGCTCTGTGCATGCACAAGGTCACAACCAGAGGCTGCCAATTGTGCCTTCTATGGGAATGGTTTGTCCTGTGCTTTGCAATAATTGAAACAGCATTTAAAAGAGAAAAGGAATAACAATAATTCATCTGTTCATGTATCTAGGATTCTATTTTTGGTATTTTTCAGACATCATGATATCACTCCTAACAGTCCTTAGTCAGGTGCAGTGGCACCTGCCTATAATCCCAGCACTCAGAAGGCAGAGGTAGGAAAACATCTACAAGTTGGAGGCCAGCCTGAGATATAAAGTGAATGCAAGGCCAATCTGAACTGCACAGTGCAACACTATCTCAAAAAAGACAATCAACAAAAATAGTCTTACATTTAGATATACATATGTTGATCTCATTTCAGAAAAGAGGCATTTGAAGCTCAGAGAAGTAACATACTTAAGTATTTTAGAAACAGTAAGATAGAAGGGGCCAGGCAAATAGCTCAATGAATTAAAGTGCCTGCAAGCAGGTGCAGGGCCCAGGTGTGATATCCAGGCCTGCTGTGCCAGCCCCACCCCCGGATCACACTGAGACCCCAAGGTAGACTGGGCATGGTGGCGCAGGCCTGTAATCCCAGCTCTTTGGAGGCTATAAACAGGAGGATCACTTCGAGTACAATCTTTTACTGAGGCCCTAAACACCCTGTAGGCACTTCCCTAAAATACAAAAAGAAAGAAAGAAAGAAAGAAAGAAAGAAAGAAAGAAAGAAAGAAAGAAAGAAAGAAAGAAAGAAAGAAAGAAAGAAAGAAAGAAAGAGAAAAGAAAAGAAAGAAAGAAAGAAAGAAAGAAAGAAAGAAAGAAAGAAAGAAAGAAAGAAAGGATAGGAAGGTGATGTTAAATTACAAATTCAAGATGGCCTGCCTTTAAAACACAATGCTCCCAATATTCAATGCTGCCTGTTGAAAAAAGAAAGCAGTGAACACACTAAATGAAGTGTTAATGCATTTGGCCATATTTCTCTGTTTGAGTTCAATTAAATTCTTGAATTGAATATGGCAGTGTACAATGGTAACAAAGAAAAAGAAACCAAAATAAAATAAAAATATGTCATAAAGCTCTGGAGTGACAATGAGAATAAACAAACCTTAGTCCTAAAGTCCCTCTTGGGGGACAGCAAACATTCATTTGGCACTGTAGTGTTCAACATATAACTGGGTTTCACCTCTTCCATCTCCTGTTACTTTTCCTATTTTGAAGCACTCAAGGATTTGCTCTTGCCTCAGTAAGTTGGGGACATTTGTTTATACCTAAAACATCTGGTTAGATCAGAACAAAGATTCAATCTCAGGGCTACCCTACTTGAAAATTCCATCGGAAAACGGTTTTACCCAAAGGGAGTCCCACCTCCCATGGGGCCTCCTGAGTGTCAATGGTTTATATGAAAGACTTTGACATAATAGACATTTCTATTTCAAAGACATATTGGGTACAGTCTTCAAAGCTGTATGTATGAAATAAATACATCATTCAAATATTGGATGCTTTTTCTCCATCTTCAGTGCAGTTAAGTGCTTTCCACAACTAAACCAGCCCACCTGTCTGATGTCTTCAGCAGTCTGCTTCTGGGAGCTGTTTTTTCAGCTCTATAATATCTTCATAATTTGAGCAACTTTAATCAAGAGTCTTACCTTGACAGATGCCAGCTTTTTGCCTCAATTTCATAGCAGCCTCTTCAGACAGACTGTATATTGAAATTTCTGCCCTGTATTTGATCCCCGATGATTTTGTGTTTCCTGAGTGCCTCTAGATTAATATCTAACAGCTGTTTGCCATGTGAAACTCTTATATAATTAAGACTTTATCCTTATATGCCAATTACTTTCAAACCTAGACAGTGTTAACTTCTTGAGTAGTTTGGAGAAAGTTTCTTCGGTGTCATTTCTTATGTACACTCCCAAATAAAGTTCTTAATGAATAATGATATCCTATGAGCCGTAAATATTAATATGAGTGCCATTAGAGTGGAATGCACTCATTCATTAATGTTTTTAATGACTGTAAGTGCAAATTTATTTTTTCATTACAAGATTATTGTTAGCAGTTGGAATGTTTTTCATAATTGTTATCAGCTATTCTCACATAAATAAATGAATAAATGAAAGTCAACTTGCTAGCCTCCAGTGACAGAAGAGAAGCTGACTGCTGGTGCCTTCCTTGACCAACTCACTGCTTACTACATAAACAACCATCCAATTAGTGAGAAGAACCCTTTGTGTTGACATTATGTGGTTTTCATACAGAAGTATAGACAGAATGTATGAAGCTTGTTTGTTCCAGAGACTATCTCATTAGATATAATTAAGCTATACAAAAAGAGTATACTCAAATTCTATAGTTTATTACCAAACAAACTAAAGCATGCACAAATAAACCTAAGTAAGTGGTTAATTCACTACTCATTTAAAGGCAGGTTTGATAACACTGGAATTAGAAGCTTGGAGGTGATAGGCTCTCTGTCGCTGAAAGCTTTTGGAGTGAAGGTAACCCAAAAGCAAATTCTTCTTCTTTTTAGTACCAGGGATTAAACTCTGGAACTCAGGACCTTGCACTTGCCAGGCAGGAAATTATGCTCCTGAGCTATCTCCCCACAAAAGTAAATTATAATTATTAAATATAACACATTTAGAAAACATTGCATGGAAAAACATTGTATCTAGTTAATTATATGGAAAACTTTAGTGAGTATGTATATATCTTAATGATCAACTTAAAAACATGAAGTGAAATTTTAAAGCAATAAAAGTGATAGATTTGTGCACAGGATTCAGTGATAGATTCAATGATAGATTCAGACACCTTGTGGATACCTCTGAAATGTAATAGCAGAGATTTTTTAAAAGACAGTTACCCAATTATGATTCATACACTTAATGATATAATTCAGAGAATTTAATTATGATATATTTATTTGTTTTGAGGTTATAAAGGGTTTTGGAGATAGAGTTCTTTCCTTTGAATCTTCAGGAAGTTAACAAGTTCCTTTGTGGAACCGACTGTACTTGATAGTTATGCCTTCTCTTCTTGCCAACCCATTGGGCACAAACTTATAAACAGCCCACAGCTACTGACGATCACCAGGTATTTGTCCTAAGTAGTAAAAGAACAGTTGATAACATGAAATATGAGAGCAGAATATATGAGCCTATGAGCTGTTCTCATCTGAAGTAGCTACAATGTTGAGTTTGTGCTGCATGCTCAATGCTGCATGGTGTATTTATTATGTTTCCTTTTTGTGTTAGCCCTGGCAGCAACTCCTTTCTTGACATAATCACCAACCACCACCTTCCCCACTTCATAGGTATAGGAAGTTGGTCTAAGAAATATTAGATGACTTCTTCAAGCAGCAACTATCAAGCAGTAGACAAATTTGGTGCTGAGCTGTTAGTCTCTAGCACGTAAGGTCTTGCTGCGTGCAAACTCTGAAAATTAACAGGCTGAGTTAAGTTTAAAGTAAAACTAATGGTTAATTTTTCTGCCTTGGGCAGAAAAAATAAACTTAATAAAAATCTTACAGTCTTTCATCTTTAAAAGATTTTTATCAAAAAAAAAAAAAGCATCCAAGCCTATCTTCAAGAAATACACAAAATAAAATTTTGTAACTTTTCAATTTTTAATTGAAATTTAATTGTATTTATTTATTTATACAAGGTCTCACTATGCAGCTCAGACGTGTAGTGATCCTTCTGTCTCAACCTCCACAGCGCAGGGATTAGAAACCTCCACACTACGCCTGGTTTCTAATGGCATACCTGCTTCAGGTCCAGCACTGGATGCAATTACTAGGGATCAAACTCAGGCCCTTACGCTTGCCAGGAAGGTGCTTAGACTGCTGAGCTATCGCCACAGCCCTAATTTTTTCTAAATTCATCTTAATGATAAAAAAGATAAAATACTAATGAGACAGTTTTGAAACAGGTTAGTAGGACAGTTACAATAATTAATACATTGCATATTGTCTTTATAATAGTTATTCAGAGGACAAGATACAGACATGATATCTTGACTAAACAATATTAGTACAAAACATTCTTCTCACTGAACTAAGATAAAGTAGCTGTATATCTTTCCTATCATATATATATATATATATATATATATATATATATATATATATATATTCTTTGTTTTCCCAAAAAAATGATCTTAGTTTTCTATTTTAATATAAAGATTCTAGACTTTTACAATGTAGTTGTTGTGAACATTTAGCAGTTAGTAATTAATTACCCTAGTTACGATCCTATATTTTCCAGGCTTCCTTTCATTGATATCAGAACTTGTTAACTTGGTCAATGGTTGTTCATAGTAATTGATGTTTCAAGTCTGTGTGAAAACACTTCATTCATCTCTTCTCCAAGTGGTGTTATTAGAAGCAATTTGAAGATCCAGCCAAATAGCTCAGCAGACTACAGCTCTTACTTAGGCAAAGCGCAGAGACCAGATCCCACACGTGCACACAGTGCAGGCCCCACCCCTTAAGCCCAGAAATTGTGATTGAGACTAAGAGTGGTGGCACATGCCTGCAATTACAGAGCCTGAGAGGCTGAAAACAGGAGAATCACGACCAGTCTGATATATATAATGAAACCTTGGAAACTCTGTACTAAATACACAAAAAGGAAAAAAAAAAAAAAACTTATGAAGCTATTTGAGATGGGATACCAGTAGGACAAGAGACCTGTGCAATACTCATTGCAGTTAGTTTAAGCAAACTACTCACTGTTTTAAGTATTGAAGTTTTAAAGGTCATTATTAACTATTAACATAGGTTTATAATGGAGACATCTGTCCATCTGAACATATCTTTTTTATTCTCTTTGAAGACACCATTCCCTGGAAGGCATGATTTTTGTGTGTGTGTGCTACCCCAAGAACTATGCTCAGTAGCAACCATTAGCCATTGCCAAGTAAGGTCACTCTCTTCTAGGGCCTCAGTCCACAGAAATTCAAACTGACAGTGCATGTCTCATTAAGGTATGAGCTCACTGGACAGAAGTCATACTGCTCAATCATAATGAAAAATGTGTGTCACTTTTCTATGGTGGTCAAAGGCAAGTGCTGAGATATATCATAAAAAGCTATCTGACTCTTTTGCAGAATTCTAGGAAAGCCAGCCATTTACACTGAAGATTGATACATGAAATAATTTTGCCATAAAAAAATACCAACTGAAAATCAAAACAGTGTTGATATTATATGTTTTAGGCAAACATATCTAATTCCAATTATATAATAGTCTATTCCTAAAGTTAGCATTTCAATACAATTCTACACTACTAATCACTGGAAATACAATGCATGAGAATAAAATGCATATATATCCAAGGAAGTAAGTTTAATTGTCCTATAAGGTAATTGTCCTGCAATATATAATAAATTCCTATAACCTAGGAATGTATTAGAAACCTTGGGGAATTCAACCCCAACTCCCATATTTAAAGACTCCAAATTATGCCTTAAAATTACTAACAGGACAAAAAAAAATTGAGTCGTATCTCAAAATGTTTTTTTCATAAATTCTACTCGTATAAAATAGTACATAAATCTAAAGAAAATATTAATTGCCCCAAAACAATATTATCAGCCAATCTGAAATTCTCTATTCTGAGAATTTACCATTATGCCTTCGCAATTATTTTCAAAATTCCACCTGTTTTTAGCTCCTCAGAAGCTGGCTTTCTATTTTGCTATGATTGCTCAACAGAAAATAAACAGATGGGGCTGAAAAAAATCCAGAAATACAAATGGGATAGAAACTGCCTTGGGCTTTTGAATAGCATCATACTAAGTTGTAATTTTTTCTGTTTGACAAACAAATCTTCTGGAACACAAATCTTGGTGTGGTTTTACCCTCAGCCACCATCAAATATATTTTATTTCATTTTATTGCTCTTGAAATCCAAAGCTAATTTTAGCATTTTCTTTTTTCAAATGTTGGTCAATGATTGGTTTTTGGAAACTTTATTAAACTAGGCGAGATGGGGATCTCTGTAAGACATTAAGATATATAGAATTTTTTTTTCAGTACTGAAGAACCCAGAAGCACTAATCTCATTAATTAAACTACTTTCATATAAAGACCAGATCCATTGACAGCTGACAAGAAAAATTATGCCCACAGTCCATTTCAGTTCTGTCACAAACACTTGCTGTTTTACATATGTGGATGTCCACATACAGGAATCTGAATTAAACATGTTTTTGGTTGTAATACTCCCTTATTTTCACTCGTGTGTTTTGCAGAACTTTGTCAAATAAATTCAAGTGTAGGATTTTGAGAGAAAAATACATGGAAGAACAGAGATACTACATTCTTATAAAAGAACAGGAGGCATTTAGGTAGGGTGTATCCTGGACAAGGTGCCAGGCTAAGGATATAACTATGGTCTAAAATGCAACTTGAGCGCCAGGGAGATGGCTCAGCAACAGAAGCGCTTTCCTGCCAAGCACAAGGGCCTGAGTTCAATTCCCGGTTCCACAAAATAAATAAATAAAATGCACCTTGAATCCTGCTCTCCAGATCCAACCTGGCGATGCTCTGTCAGTCCAGACTAAGACCTTTCCCAGCGTGCCCTATACCTGGCAGCGTTCCACTTGATCACCTAGACAAAGCACCTTTTCTAACTCAAACAAAAGTACCATATGTTGCTTGCTGTGTCCAGGCTCCTCTAAAAGGAAACAATAACAGCTACTTTTGTGGTTCTCTCTGATTCTAAGGTTAATAAGGATGGTACCATTTCAGTGTGGTAAGAAACATATGCAGGACGGCCTGAACAAGTGGGACTAAATTAGGTAGTTTTGAAATATCAGATCCACTGTAAGAGTCTATCAAAGAGTGAGGAGTAAAATAGCCCAATATTGACTAATCATCCATAATAATGAGTGGTCAGCAGAACTGGCAATTGTCAGAAGCTGGTGACTTGAGACTTTTACAGCTCAGCATACTATTATGGCATTACTTTGCATACCTCGTGGTTATATTTTTCTGCTGCATGGTTAAGACCATATTGAAGCAAGAACTACATAACTAAAAATGTAACTTGCATATATGAATTGAAGTATATATTTGAACTGGCATCAAGTATAACAAAGATCCTTAACACTTCTCTAGCAGCAAAGAAGCACCCATCTCTAAGAAAACAAAACAAAACAAAAAAAAAAAAGGGAGGATGTACATAAAGGACCATTTTATAGTGAAAAAAATACATATGTACGTACAAAATAGTTAGGATAGATATACAACTACTTTCTCTTAGTTCAATGAGAAGAAAACTTTGTACTAATATTGTTCAGGCAAGATATCATGTCTGCATCTCTGAATAACTACTATGAAGACAACAATATGCAAAATATTAATTATTATAACTGTCTTACTAGCCTGTTTTGAAACTATTTCATTGCCATTTTTTCTCATTAAAATGAATATATATATATATATTTTTAAGTGAGGAGTATGAACTGGGCATGGTGGCTCATGCCTGTAATTCCAGCACTAAAGAGACTGACACAGGAGGATCAATGTTAGTTGAAGACCAGACTTGGAGCTAAAAAAGTGAGCACAAGGCCAGCCTTAATTGTTCAGTGAGACCTTATCTCAGAGAGAGAGGCAGAAAGAAAGAGAGATTTTCAGACTGATAGGAGGACAAGATCGTACAAACACAGCTTTGATGTGGCCCTGAAAGGAAACAAAAGAAAACACTGTAACCATAACTACAGTGTTCAAATTTTAAAATCCAGGTCCTTTCCACCAGCTAAATGCATGCATACAAATCTTGTCTACTTATAATTTTTATGTCTTTACATGTAAAAGTAACAAAAAAAATGCTTGCCTCACAGACAATTCACTTTCTATATGATTTGTATGTGACACCACATTAGGGTGACCCTCGGAGGGAAGCTATTCTGCACAGATCACCACCACTAGAGCCACTAGTGCAGGCCTGCTTCTTGACTCTCACACATAAACCCCACTTTCCTTCAGGGAAAGCTGCACTGAGGTCTTCTGGGAAGGCTAAGCACGCCTCCAGCTTCCATCATCAGGTTAAGTACAGGGCCTATCAGATAAATATGTTTATAAATAACTCAATGGTATTTTGAATAGACAATAGAAAATTTGGGCTATTATCACAATATTATTTATATCCTCAGCTAAACTTTAATCATATCAATTTTAGTAGCCCATATAAAGTAATGCCTAATATGTATACAGTATTCTTTCATCATGAATGTTGAGACTTCTTACAGCAAAGCAATTTGATGACCACATAGGGTTACATAAATATACTTTCTTATGTAAAGAAGTACAAATACGTACCTGGGAGACTGAGTTAGGAAACTCACTAGTTCAAAATCAGCGTGGTCAACTTGGTGACTTAGTAAGATCCTTTCTTAAAAAAAAAAAAAAATTAAAAGGCCAGGAATTGTACTTCAGTGCTAAGGTCCAGAGTTCAATCTCAAATATTGCAGTAAATCAAAACAGAGAGAGAGAGAGAGAGAGAGAGAGAGAGAGAGAGAGAGAGAGAGAGAGACAGAGACAGAGACAGAGACAGAGACACAGAGAATTTTTCATTCCTTACCTTGTTTTTTTTCCTTTACCTTATTGTAAACTTGATGAGAATTAAAAAAATCTCAATTTTCAAAGAGTTGACCAAAACTTTTGAGTTTCAGCACTTCTCACAGATAATCTGGATTTTTTTTTTTCAGGGAAAAAATGAAGTTACACTAGTTTAGCAATTTTCCACACATCTAATTTTCCTATTACGTTTCTAAGTATCTTTTACCATTTTAATGGGCCTTAACATTTAAAATGCCCTAAAAATCGTACCACTCATCATGGAAAGATGAATCATAAATTAGGTTAAATGTCTCAGAGAGAAGAACAAAACAAATATTTTTTCTGTTAATATGCAATATGATGAAATTGCCTTCATAGTTGAGTTCTACCTTTCCATCCACATGCACTGTAAGGCAGAGACATTGTGAGTAGAACAGGGTCTTCCTTAAGGTCCCATTCTTAAATGACACAGACAATCAAGAGGCTATAATGGGAGGTGACTCTGGAAATCCCAACTAGAATTAGCTATTACCTTCATTTATGGTAGTCAGGATGTGTGTCAGGCTTTCCCAAATCTGAAGAATAAGATCAGTTCCTTGTGACTGAGCAGGGCTCCCGGAGGCACACCATCTTTGCCAGCGCACATTTCAGTTACTTTTCTGGGTTAGAACTGATGCTGAACTGCTCTAGTTGTAACCCTCATGAGATGAGATTCTTATCCAGTCTTAAAAACACATCAGTGACAAGACATGAACCATTACTTTATCAGAACAAACAAATAGGTATAAATGTTAAAGCAATCTTATAAATTGCCCAATAAATGTATTAATTTTATAGAAAGGAAAACAGCCTCTCCGAATTTAAATGATATGCATGTTATATGGCTATATAGTGTAGATCTGGTATCAACTTTAATACAGACAATGCTTTTTAAGCATTTCATATTGCATTAGTAATGAAAATGGAGCTCTTACTAGTTAAGTAACTTTGTCTAAGATCAGGTACCTAAAATATAGAAAACCCAGATCATGTACCTAATATATACTGTCCTGTCAAAACTATGATGCCTAGACCCAAATCTGACTTCTGTGTAATACTTCTCTCAAATCCCCAGTTTGCATTATATTGGCTTAGTGACCCCTCTATCAAATCTTGATATTGAAATGATTTTATATACCATGTCTGGGTTCATCAAGGCTTTAAGAAACACATTATTGCCATGCTATTATATGTCATCAGTTTAAGAGTGTAAATTAGGTTTACAAATCCAGTCAAAACCCAGCGAAGTAGAGAACTGCACACTCCCAAATGTCACTGCTGTCATTTCAATGATTAGCAGACTTGCAGAGGAACTAGAAGTGTGGAACAAACTTGCGGCACTATTTATGCTGGAAATATGAGGAAGCAAAGGAAACAGATGCCACATAAGTGTATTTATGTGACAAAGAAATGAGGTAAATGGATATCTAAGGGGGAGAGACAAATGAACAGATAGAGAGCAGGGTACAGAGAAAGAGAGACAGACACACAGAGAGACAGACAGATAGAAAGACAGAGAGAGGCAGAGTTATGTAAAGGTAGAGAAGGAAAGAAGAACAATGTAAGAAACCAGCAGTTTACTAGTTACTTAACTAGTAAGAGCTCCATTTTCATTACTATATATATATATATATATATATATATATATATATATATATATATATATATATATATATAACTACAAGGAAAACTCTTCAAATTGTTGTATAAAACAAACAATACCTTCGGTGTACCTGTTGCTCTGTAGAAGGTGCAACTGTAAAAAGGGGAGTAAAATGTAAAAGGGATCTGCTGCAAGTTGTATAGAATAAATGATTTGAAGAGTAGTAGCAAAAGGACTGGAGCATTTGGCCAGTTAAATACAGTTGAGGTTCAAGTACGATTCTCTTACCTGTTAGAATGATTTGACTATTTCTATAATTTATTTAATTATTTGTATTCAAGAATTTTAAATGGGGCTGGCCACATAACTCAGAAGAGTTAAAGGATCTGTTTAGGAAGAGCATAGCAGCTGGGTTTCAATCCCTGCTATATTGTGTTGGCTCCATCTCCAGGATGTACTGAGATGGAAATTGAGATTGGCCATAGTGGCATGGGAGGCTGAATACAGGAGAATCTCTGAGTCTGATTTACATAGTGAGACTCTGAAGATTCTGTACCAAATGCATTAAAAATTGTTTAAAATGTTTGGATTCTTGATGCATGTATAATTTTTTACAAATTCGAACAATAGAATATGATACTGTATACAACAAAGCCTGAAAAACTTTATGGAGAGAGAGAGGAGGGGAGGGGAAGGGAGGGGAGGGGAGGACACCGGA
>PVKA01026117.1:0-21174 GCA_004027165.1 Ctenomys sociabilis
TTCCCCTCTTCCCTCCCCTCCCTTTCTCCCACTCCCTTCTTGCTCTCTCTGCAGGGCTTTCCTCGCTGCCAACTTCATACCAATCACCCATCCACACTCTCCTCTCTCCAGATTATGCCTGCAACACAAACTATATTCCAAGCCCATCTCTCAAGTCACATAACTGCAAAGCTGTAAAGCTTCAGCCACTGCCATGTGTTTCCATCTGAGATGGTGAGAAATTGAGATGCTACTCCATATCCCTAGAAACACTCCCTGCTGTGATTTCCCAGACCCAACTGTCTCCACTAAGAACACAACATCCATCATGTACTGCCCCATGACAGTGCTTGTACCACTGCCTGGTGCTGTTACTTAACCATGGGCATGTCCTGTCTTCCTGCCTCACTTATCTTCTCTTCCTAGATAGAAGGTCTGGAGGCGTTCTGTTAGCTGGGCTCGAGGCACACACAAGCTTTCTAATTCCCCTTTAATTAATTGCAATGATGAGCTGTGGCATACCTTTCTGTTTGTGAAGTAATTAATGTATCAAGCAGGGGGCCATCAGATTGAAGAACTGGGCTTGCTCTCTGGGAAACCATGACCTCTGATAGCCATGCCTCCATGGTACCCTGCCTCCTACAGTAATATTTGTATAAAGCCAATGCTGTGCATTAGACAGATGGTTTAATTACTTAAGAAATAAGAGGTTTAGTAAGATGACATTTGTAAATACTTCAGGATGCTCTGGAAGGAAGATGCCACATCAATGTATTTCATTATGAGAAATCTGCACACATAACAGATGCTGATGTCCTGAAAGTACTCTGACAGAGCATTAGGCAGAAACCTCAGCTGACTGACTTGTTCTGGAATTTATAGAAAGTGCTGTTTCTGATTCTGCATTTTCTTTGGGATCATTTGAATGCAAAATTTAGATGACCCCAAGACTACAATCACTGAGCTAACTTAGGGTCAGGGTTGTGGGATGCAAATTTTTTTTGGGGGGTGGGTTTGCATGCATGCACAACATGAACATTTGCACAACTCTAAACAAATAAAATAAGAATCCATAACTTTGCTTAAATATGACAAGCTTGCTTAAGAGATAATCTCTCCAGCAGTGAGGCATAAGGAGGTTGATTTAAACTGGGGAATGTTCACCTATTATAGAAAGCTCTGGACAAAGGCTGGGGCTGGCTCTGCTGGAATGGGGCACACCATGAACTCCAGCTCTGAGCTGCTGAGGTCTCAGTTCCAGTGTCGCTTTGGGCATGAGATGCTGGAAGTGAACGTTTCCAGATCTCTCCAGAGGTAGGCTGCTCTTATCAGCTGTCAAATCAGCCTGCTTATAGGCTTTGGTCTGAGTCAAGGCCTCCTCTGATGTCCAAGGAAAGGGATCCATTATGGAGCTGGAGAAAGTTTCAGACAAACTGAAAATGATTACATGAATAAGCAATGAACTTCCTGGCATCTTAGGGTTTTTTTTTTTTTTTCATTGCTTTACATCCTGCACAGCCTGGCAGAGATGTCCAATAAATTAAATGATGGGCTGAATGAAAATGAAAAGTTGGCAAATAAAGGAAAAAAAATCTATTTCTCTTGGTGGTGAATAGGGAAGACGGCTTCCCTGAATCCCAGTTGTAGATGGCTTCTATCCTTTGAGTATGGGCACAGGCTACCCAATGGTTGAGAATGGAGAACAATAGTGGAAAGAAGATTGGTTTGGATCTTATTCCAGGCTTTGTTGGCAATTATTAATATAAAAGGCAGCTAAAGAAAAACCCCAGGCAATGAGATAATCAGCCCAGCCACCAACTGAAGATTTCCTGTTATATTTCCACCTTGAGCCAACCTGCTATCAGTACACTGGGAGCATCTAAGGAGACCCAGCTCAACAGCCTATGCAAGGAAAAAAGTGGAGCCCTGGTGGCAAGCACCAAATGTTGAACTATTGAAAAAAATAGCAGGTGCTTTTCTTGGGACAAGTTGTCCAGTTAAGTCTAAAACACTCTTGCTCATTTCTAACCTTATGAAAAAAAAAAAAAAATAGTGGAACATCCTGCCGTGCTACAGTTCTGCAGAGCATAGAGCTGCCTGGGAAATCTCATCTTCCTGCTCTGAGGTGGCGTTATGATCACCCACAGCATCTCTCCCCTGGGAGGGAAGATTTCCTGGCATGCTTGTGATTTTGCCTTAAGCAGTGTGTGTCATTACCACACCATGGAGGTAGCATGGGAGGGTGGCAAGACTAAGGTTTGGCAGGAACTTTGGCTCGAAATTCCATTTGGATGCTTATTATACTATGTGATTGAAACTTAGGTATGTACTTCTCTGCACCTAATTATTTACAAATCTATAAAATGGGTCTAAGAAAACTGTCCCCCATGGGGCTAACATGAGGAACATTAAGCCTAGTGCATCACTCCACGTGTAGGATATACTCAAAAATGTAGGCCTCTTTTCCCAAACCAGGGTAATGGATTCACTCAGTAGAAGCTGCTGATTTCCAGACAATACAGGTAAATGAAAGAGTTGCAAAACCTGGAAGTTACAGGCACTCTTGAGGGAGGGGGATTCAAAGCCAAGCACTGTCACTCGTGAGCAGCAGGACTGTCACTGTAGGATGCAATGGTTGGCTTCTTCATTTTCAAAAAGGAAAGGGCAGCAGCATGAGTATGAAATGAAACAACACTAGCGAGCCAGCACAGCCCGCACTCTACATGCACCCTCCCATCTCTGCTCAGCACCTCGTCAGCAGAGCATCTGGGGATAGGAGTCTGAGAAAAACCTGAGCAAACCTCTAGTGGTAGGAAGGATCAAGAAATAAGAATCTCCAGGAGGTAAAAAGCACATGGCTGAGAGAGTAAAACTAAGGCTTGGTGAAATCCTCTCTCTGTGACAGTAGCCGAACGAGAGGTCGCAGCCCAGCATCTTGACAAATGGGACAGAGCTGCCGCTGAGACTGAAAGGTCGGCTGGTGCTGGCTAGGAAGAAACCTGGAAAGAGGCTGTTTATTTCACACACTAGCACTCACCCTCTCCTTAATCCTTTTCTTCTACTTTTCCAGAGCTCTGCCTCAGGTACTTGGTTTTGTAACCCAGCCCCTCCACTGGCTCTGTCCTCTCCCCCTACACCAAGGGCCTTGCAATCAAGCATCAAGATTTTCTTGGATGAAGGAGAACTTCCTAAGAATGTATATGCAGTAGAATATTATTCAGCTGTAAAAAAATATGAAATCCCATCATTTGAGACAATGGGGTGGAACTGGAAGACATCATATTAAATGAAATAAGCCAGGCAAAGCAAGAGAAATACTGAATGTTCCCACTCATTTGGAAACTAAAAATGTTGAACTCATCAGAGAAGAGAGTAAAATAAGGTGAGGATGGAGTGTGAGGCAGAAAACAGTTAAGAGTATGGAAACAAAAATGCAGGTGATTAGAAAGAATTAGTTCTAGAGTTCCAAAACAGAGTTAGGTAACTGTGTGCACAACCCCTTATCACATATTGGAAAATAATTACAAAGGTTGAGAGGTTCCTAACATATAAAAATGATAAATCTTGGAGAAAATGAAAATAACAATTGCCCTCATTTCGTCACTACAAAGCATATAGATGCATTAGACTACCATAGTGTACCCATAAATATGAACAAATATTACGTGTCCATTAAAATTAAAATATAAACATATCAGCTGGGGAGACAGTGCCGCAGTCTAAGCACCTGCCTGGCAAGCACAAAGACCCAGGTTTGATCCTCAGTACCTCCCATTGTGCCAGCCCCAGAACCCCAAGCGCACTGTGCCAGCCACCGAAACCAGGCATGGTAGTGCAAGCCTATAATCCCAGGGCTGGGGAGGCTGAGACAGGAGAATCACTAGGGGTGGGAGCTGCATAGCGAGACCATGTACCACAGATAACCCAGTACTATTATGGACTGTTGGACTATATTGAATTTTGCTGAATTCAATGGAATACACATCTCTGACAAAACTAATCAAAAAAGGGGGACATAAATGAAGGTCCATTTTGTAGTAAAAACAATATACACACACACACACACACACACACACACACACACACACACACACATATATATATATATAATGATAGATGTACAGCTACTTTCTCTTAAGTAGTTTAGACAAGATATCATGTCTGTACCAAATAAATAAATATTTTTAAAAATATATAAACGGATGGCTTTTCTGATTCCACTTTCACTAAATTAGATCCAGTTTGTCAGAGGAAGACTTGGGTATCCATATTTTTATAATTTCCTCAGGCAATTCTTAGGTATGGTCAGATTTGGGAATCCTGTTTCTAGACTTTTCCTGGACAGAAATCAAAACTTACCTCTCCTGGGGCTCAGTCTTCCAGAGTCTTTTGATTTCCTAATCTACCTAGCAAGCTTATTTGTGTTTGAATAATTAATTGGCAACAACTTCATGCATTCCCCCATCCCAAGATTTTACACAAAGAACATGTTATGCCATAAGCAAAAAATACCAAGAGAAGCAGAGACACAGGGAATCCGCTATGCCCATCTTGTAGGTGGGTTGCTCCAAAAGCTACAGATTTCTCATCCTCTTCCTGTTCTCCCAGTAGAGAGGGCATGGTATCCATGAAGGACACACTCTGGATAAAACTATGGAGGCACCACCGATACCCAGATTAAATAACACCGCCACGACAAGCACGCATTGAGTGCCAAAGGCCAAGCACCACCCCAAATATTTTATAAAATTATCTCACCCTGCTAAAGCAAAGTGGGTATTTTCTGATAAGAGCATAATTGAGTGATTTCAGCACTTCGTGTACGGAGAAAAACTAAGAAGGCTACACTGTCACCAGGTGACATATCTAATGGAACCGCTGTCTTATCTGTTGCCTATTATTGACTAAACCATGTTTACATGGGGCATAATTACTATTAGTAAATTCTGTGATAGTATTTGCATTCCTGTTTTACAAATGAAGAAGCTGAGATACAAGGAAATGAACCCGCCTAAGTTTATGCAACTAACAAATGTCTGAGGACGGCAGAAGAAAATATTTCATGGGAACCAGGGAACATATAAGGGCATGCACGAAACTCCAGCTTCACAGAGACAGATCTTGTCTCTAATTCTTCCAATGTCAAGAAATAGTAAAACTTTTGGGAGAGAGAAGCAAGTAAGGAAAATGTATCGCTAGTAAACAGCAACCAGGACTTTCTACTTGAAAATTACTGGACTCACGAGTCTGAGCCTCCTTCTGGCATTTGGCTTAGGAAGGCAAGTGGTGCCCTTTCTCTGGACAGCCTAGGAGTCAGGGGTCCTGGAAGCAGGGGTGCTATGTAGCAGGTTCCTTTAGTTCTAGGAAACCAAAATTGCCAGTGAGATCAGGAAAGAGGAGCCAAGTGCTGGCTTTATGCAGGCTGCCCAGGCCAGATCTTGAAGGTAAAAAGGAGCCAGAAATTTCTCTGAAAACTGTTCAGGTATACACATTTTATCTATTTGAATCTAGACTGGTTTGAAAGTCCAAAGAGCTTCTTACATAGATAATATCAAAATGGATTAAGACTAGCTTCTACTTGGCAGGACCTCCCTTGACTCTGACACTCGTGTCCTGCCCCTCTGGCTCTGCTAAGATAGACTGTGGAGCTAGAATGACAAGCGCATTGAGAATCTTCTCCTCAGATGCACAGTCTATAACTGACTGATCTTCAAGCACCCCTCTTTTTGATGGTCTGGAGGGGACACCGTCCCCCATATTCCCATTCTGCTCCCTTGGCTCACAAGAGAGCCTTGTGTGTGTCTGAGCAGTCATTTGGACCTTGATGCATCATTAACAAGAACTAGTAATGCATGGATGCTTCCTGGAATACAAAAACTAAAATTAAAAACATTCTCCCTAATTGGACCTGGGCCACTACCCTTAAGGATTTTCAGGAGGTTCTGGGGAGATGCAAACATTCCCCCTGAACATCATTATCCAGATGTCCTGAAACAAATGACCCAAGAAAGACCAATGGTCTTCAGCTGGCAGTGCCAAACAGGGGACCACACGCCCTCCTCACTGCAACACGCAACACCCAGTGGAGACCCCAGGCCTCCCAAATCATCCTGCCACCCTCTAAGAGCTAGCAGGTTGACTCCTTTGCAGGGAGTGGAAGGCACCAAGTCCAAGAGGCCGGAGAACAGCCTCTTTGACAACACTCCCTTTGAAAAAGGTAGTTAGGTGAGGTTGTGCTTGATGAAGTAAAATGGAATTAGCTGCTTCGGTAGCACTGGCTTCTGAGAGACACTCTAAAGAAGACTGGCTTATTCCTTTCAAGTGGAACGAATGTAACAACAATATATCACAGTTAACTGTCCTCACCGCTCCATGGCATTTCAGCTGGGGTCCAGAGCACACGGAGGGGCACTTAATATTCCCCGATCTGCAATCAACCTTTTGTACATTTGTTCCTAATCACAGGGTACAGTTTCTTCTTAATGAACTGTTTTCTTACTGTGTTACGGATGGTCATTTCAGCACACCTAATGGCCCATCTGATAGGTTAAATGACAATCAAGGTCCCTTGGTTTCGTCTCCTGCAAGTCTTAGTGGGGTCTGACTTTGCTCCCCTTCCCATTACTTGACTTCAAGGGCAGTACCATTATAGATGAGAGACAAAGACTTACCGGTTGCAGTCCACGTGGAGCAGGAGGTGAGAGGCACTAAGGGACAGGGCGACCTTGTGCCACTGCCCGTCCGCCATCCGGTAGGGGAGTGCCTCTGTCCTGGGCTTCCCGCTGTGCATGTAGTGATACCGAATCTCATCCCTCAGGCCACTGCTCTCCAGCTCGAAGTAGCTGTAGGCCAAGGAACAGAAGTTGGCTTTATTTTAGTTCTGGGCAACATGGCTATCACCTTACCACTAGGTCTCTCTGAATGTAAAATCACCACACAAAGGGCCATGGCCTGAAATCAACTGTGCACTTGGGACCCAACTCACCTGTTGTCTGAGCATCCTTGTGGCAGCACCCTGAGCCTCTACAGTGGATACAGATCAATGGATCCACTGTCAGGTAAGGAGTCACCACTAATTAGCAAAGCTTGGTGCAGCATCTCTCACATACTTAAAAGCTCAGATTGGAGCCCTCTTCCTATTGTCTAAGAAAGGCCATTCATGAGGCAAGGATTTATTGATGTTTATTGTTAGATCTGCCGTCTTAACTTTTTCAAGAGTTAATAAGACATAAAAATCACATTCGGCATTAGGGATTAAAATACATTCATTGTAAGAGCAAGGGAATTCGTTAAATGTTCTTTCCCTGCCCCCTTCCTCACTTGGCCAAAGAGTTTCAACTGGACAATTCCTACAAGATGAGCAGGGGAGAAGAGGTTGAAGCTACCCACATATGAGCCATAACTTCAAGTTATCGCACAATGAACTGTGCAGTCAGCTTCTCTTTGCTGAGATTCTTGTGTTTTCCAGATGCATAAGAATTTCTTAGTACTACTACTAGAATCAGAACTTTCATCCACAAGTGAAGCAAGTAATTTTGGGACATGCTTCAGACACCCAATAGACCTGGTACCTTCATAGGTTGAGAACAGCATTTCATCTTCTACACCTCTCTTCCTAGATGTGTCATTGTCCCTGGCATCAGCAATGGATCCTGACCCAGCTGCCAGGCATTTTACTAGTATGTCACTCCCACTTTCTAACTTATTGCCCACAAAAATCTACATGATTGATATTATTATCTCTCTTCTAAACATTAGAAAAATTAACATTCAAGGATTAAACAATACACCCAAGTCAATGTTTAAATTCAGATCTGAGTTTGAAAGTCTATGCGCTTTCTAGAAGTTTGTGACCAACTCAGAGGATGTGCCCAGACATGGCAAGGATGACCTCCATGCCATCTTCCTGTACTATATCCCTAGGACAACTCAGAATCTACTTACCTAGACAAAGAACCACACCATGCCTAGCTCTGGAAGGACCTGCTGCTTTGTCCTAATCCACTGGGTGGGCCTGATCCTAAAAGCTAGACTGTACCTCATGTAAAATATAAAGCACATCTTCTATGAGGATGAAATGAATATATCATGAAGCTCAGCCTGCACTGTGCACAACTCCAAGATCTCACATGAGGGAACAAATGCATATTTCTTGCTCATCTCTTACAAGGGTTCTTTCCAAGAAAAAAATTCATGGGAAGAAGAGGATCAAGACCAGCCTCTGGCCCACCTCTTACCCAAGTACAAAGCACCAGGCATACACTGAAGAGGTTATGTGCATTGTAGCAGCTAGGACATGGGCCACGGTACATACATATTAGAAATAACTAATGAAGAACAGTTTTATAAGGTCAGAAAGGAAGAATTTCCTTACAATGTATCTTAAGGAAACTCCAGTTTCTTCTAAGTAGCTGAAACAGTGGAAGAATCAATCATGGAAGAATCAATGAGGTGAAAGACAAGAAGGTCTTAGAGATTATCTGAACATTAATTCATTCAAGATGTCTTTACTAAACATATAATGAAAGAATTAAAACACATGTGAATGTGAACTAATTCGCATTCACATGTGAATGTGGACTAACGAAGAACATTTTTTTTGTTGTTGTTTTGCAGAACTGGGAGACTGAACCCAGGCCCTTATGATTGCCAGGAAAGCACTTATTCTACTGAGCCCTGATCCCTAATGAAGAACATATTACAGTGTGTCCTCCTGACCAAGACAGTAGAAAGTTTCCTAAGAAGACACGAAGGAGAAGGCACAGGAAGGTGACCTTGGATGAACGGATGTCATGGACCAGGAACATGCCACGTGCTTTCACAGACCCCATCCCACTGAACTTCTAAATGTGCACTAGTATTCCTACTTTACTTATGAGTTCACACATGATCAGAGATATTAAGAGCTTTGCCCCAAATCCCTCAGCTCAGATACAGCAAAGCACCGTGATCTTATAACAGAGACTTTAGCAAGATTCAAATGTCACAAGAAATCTCTCAATTACTTTATGTTGGCCAATATTTTGAGTCCCGAGGGAGAGGACACGACCTGAAAATAACTCCAATCAATGACAATTAGATATGTTCATAAAGATTAGCTGATGCAGTCATTAAACAGGGAGGTAAATACATTTAACAGGATTTAATTCCTGGGGCTATGGCCTCACTGAGCAAGTGGATAATGTAGTATAAATAGATCACTTAAAGATGACTTTACAAAGCATGGGAATAAATGATTACCTTGCAGTAATCACAAATGTTCGAGAGGAACTGTGACCTGACATTCCATAGGTGAACATTAGTGCCCTGGGGTACAGTCTTGGCTAGCATCATGAAATGCTATGTCTCCAACAACTTCAGTGAAATTCAGGACCTTCCAGACCATGGCTGGTAAGTCACTGCTGAAGTAACATGAGGGAGATTGAAACCGGAAATGGCTATGTGACAACGGGATAAAACAGTGTCATGAAGGCTGCGAGGGGAATGAGGCGAGGATGTCCAGGCAGTAACTCCAGCGGAAATGAGAGACCTGGCCCTGATAGCAACTGGAGGAGTGGCCACCTGCCCAAGGGGATGTGGCTGCAGTGAGGGAAGGAAGTTGAGCTCAATCTACCAGAAAGCCCTGTCCCCCACGGTGCAGCCTGCGAACCAGAATCACCTGTGCAAAATCGTCTTCCTGGGCCCCACCCCACGTTCCTGAATCAGAGCCTACATTTCAACAAGACCCCAGATGATTCACGTGCACATTAAAGTTTAAGCAGCGCTGTGGTGGAACACAGCAGGTGCTGCTTTACTTCCCGGCCAGCTGGCGCTAATGAAGAGGCAGAAGTCTGATGCTACAAGCTGGTGACTCGGAGCCACATGGCGCTGGCAGGAGGAAGAAGGAGATTGGAAGTGATCAGTCCACCCTGACAGCTCTCACTCTGCAGGCTTCAAGGGCTCTAGGGTCTTTCTGGAGCCTGGAGAGGGAAGACAGTGCAGGTCGCTGCGTGATAAAGAATCTGCCAGATCCATGGGCACCCACTGTCCCCTTAACTTCGGACCTCAGCCAAGCCTGTGATTCCAAAGAACTGACTGCTCTGGCTCCCAGAAGAGCCTGCTGGCCCGTGTTGCAATACCTAAACCCAGCAATGACACTCCCTCCTATTGTTTTTGTCTTTCTTTTTTTTTTTTTCTTGCCAAACATTCTTCCTGGACATGCCTTTTTCCCACCTACACTATGAACCTGGGCACTTCCGCATGTTGCTCCCTGCGCTTTTGACACGGTCAGATGAATCAATTTTTCCACTTCCGTTCAGCATCTAGGGATAAAGGCACTTGTGCAGATGGGGACAAATGCAAAACATGGTACCGTTATCTCCTGCTCTGTCCTGGGCCATGCCCAGGGATGGATGCTCCCACCATTCACACAGACTTCTTCATCAGCCAAAACCCAGGTCTCTTCACACCAAGCGCTGTGATGGCAAATCCTTCCAAAGGTCTCCAGAGCTGAGCTGTGGAGCGCAACCCCCACTTAAGAACTACAGTGTGTCCTCCAGACTCTATTCCAGAGCAGGAGTAATTCCCCAGAGCCCATCTGTGGGCACTAGGAACAATCTTATGTCCAGAACTGAGGTTCAGTTTCATAAGATTGTGATCACTTCAGCAGCACATACACTAAAAACTCTCCTGGGATTACTGCATTCCATGGTATGTTTAAAAATAAAATTCAGGAGAGTGACTTCTAAATAATATAGATAGATATGAAATATTTGTCTTTTCCACAAAATTGATACAGCATAGCCCATTTTGAGATTATACACATATGTGTAGAGATTATGAACTACATATATTTCATGTGAAGACTATACATAGAGCATGACTGGAAAACACTGTCTATGTTTAAATCCTTTAAAATTTATTAATCAAAACACACATCACCATTAATCTCCCCCAAAATCCCCCTCTGACCTTGAACACAGGGGTCTGACCATGCCCGCCCCTCTCTGGAGCAGCTCTCCACATCTTCTTTCACGAGTGTCTTTAGTTGCATATCACGGTTGCCTTGGTCTTGATTGACTCAAAATATTTGACTGCATGGTTATTTTCACTTTGCGTAAGGGTCTGATGGCACCAGCTCTGGTAATGAAGGAATACCTGTGGTTGCTGGAAAATTACAGTCCCACCAGCGGACACAGTGCCATTCTCTGATAAGCCCGCCCTCCTGTTGGATGGCACCAGACACTAAACAGCAGCATTTGAGGCATTTGTTAATCACGTCTCAAAGAGACTCATGAGAGGACTTCTAGGCCACTTCATAGAGTGGCAAGCACAGGGGGACGGGTGTGTGCAGCGCAGGGAGAATGGGTTGGAGGGGATGGCGATGGGGCTGGAGAGGCAGGTGGTGGTATGTCCCACTCAAGGTGCTAAAAGAGATATGTCTCTTTTATTTTTTTTGCTGTATTAACTCTAAAAATTTAAACATTCACTGTAGTTTCTTTCATTTTAATAAGAAAAAAGATAAAATAGTGATGGAACAGTTTCAAAACAGGTTAGTAGGACAGTTACAATAATTAATACATTACATATTGTTGTCCTTGTAATAATTATTCAGAGGCCAGGATACAGACATACCTTGTCTAAACAATATTAGTACAAACCTTCTCAATGAACTAAGAGAAAGTAGTTCTATAGCTACCCTTACTATCTTGTGTATACATGTATATTTCTTCTTTTTTTTATAATACCCATGGTTGTTGGAAAATAACAGTTCCACTTTATGTCTAAGATGTTTGATATTTACATAGATAATAATGTTAAGCTTAACTGCCTCTGTTATGAGGTGATAATATCATGAAGCTTCTCTTCTGGATGCTGAACAACTAAAGTTTGCAGACCAAAAATTAGAGAGATAGATGGGCTGAAAGGATAGCCAACATTTTGGCCCTAGCCTTTCAGGGTCAGTGAGGACTCAGGACATAAGAGAACCTCTGCTGTGACATCGTATTACTAAGTGGTGTCCAAGATTTTCTGATCAAGGAGATTATGGTGCCAGAGAGGAAAGTGATCGCTGTAGTTTTTGATCATACAATATTAAGAGTGGATGTATCACTCAAAGTGCTAATGAGGGGCACAGAGAGATAGCTTAATGGACTAAAGTGCCTGCTTAGGCAAGCTTAGGCAAGCGCAGGGACCGTGGTTCAATCCCTGGCACCACATGCCTCGCCAGCCCCATCCCCCAGGGCAGACTGAGCATGCCACAAAAACTCCAAGGGGGTTATTACAGCCTGAATATGTAGTTTCTCCATACAAAGATGAAAATGGCCCAAGCTAATTTTAAATAGTCATGAGTACTAATCCACTAGGGTAGACAAGAAGTCTCTTCATAAAGATCCATTTTCCAGGTACTCTATAAGGATACCTGTCATCTAGAGAAACACATCACACCTTTAAGAGGTTTAGAGTTACTACTAACCCTACTTGCTAGTAGTGTCTACCATCCCCTTTATGGTCCTGAACAAATAAGTACTTTGTGGAAGTCTTGGTGGGAGATAAGAGGCAGGGTAGACTTATGACACAAGGCCAGTAAACTCCTAACCAAATTCTGTCCAGAATTCTTGGCTTGGGGAGAAAAAATGCAAAAATGATTAAAAATATTAGTTTCCCAGCATTGTGTATGACCTCAACAAAAGGAAACTCTGCCTTTGTGAATGATGTTATCAACATTAACAGAAACAATATAGATGACATTTATATGTTCTAATTATTAACACTCGCTGTTAATAATTGGAACATATTACTCAATCAGCAGAAATGCCTTTAGAATTTTGTATTTTATGTCAAAATAATCCAACTACAAGCTAATGATACTCCTTATGTCCTTTAAAAATATTACCACAACACTGACTGTAAACTATTGTAAGCTATTCAACAAATATTTATTAAATTAATCCTCAAAATGACCTTCAAAACTACTATTATCATACTGATTTTGTACAGAGAGATAAAATAAGTTACCCTAAACTGCAAAACTAGATAGAAGCAGAGTAAGCATTCAAAGAAGAGCAGTGTGGCTTGGAAGTGAATGGCTTTATGTAGCTGCCCAAGTCCACATATCTAACCACTGCTCCTGTTTAGCAGATAAGAAATTAGGCTGGGAAATCATATGGTCCTGGGTCTCACAGCCACCAAAGCAGATGGCTCCCTTTGGCCCATCAACCACTGGCAAGAGGTCTTCACCCCGTTTTTGGTGCTGGGACACAATACTTAATCACCCACAATGTGAAGGAGGAGACCAGCGCATGGTCTACTGGATTCAAGCAGGGATGGCACAGTAGAAGGGTCCAGTTGGGGACAGCTGTAGATGTCATGGCAGCCAGGAAGCAGAGGCAAAGGAAAGAACCAGGGAAGGAGGTGTGTCACCCTCCAGACCCTGCCATGGCGACCCTCCTCCAACCAGGCTGCATCTCTACTGCACACTCAGCCAGGAGCTCTCCAGCAGAGGGGTCCGCAGAAAGGCATGGCTGCCTCCAGACCCATATCTTTCCAAAAGCCTCATCTCTTATCACAGGAGGCTTTGTCGGTGTGTTCCAATCTCAACCATAACTCAAGGTCACTGAGAGTCTAGGGTGAGGGACTTGCTTCCTGCCCATCAGTGAGGGAAATGTCGTGAGCACTCTGTGGAAGATCATGAGAGATGGGAAAGGTTGTTGAAGCTATACTCAGAAAATATGATTGGCTGGTAAGAGAAGTAGGCCATGCAGGTTATCTGCAGTATCCAGGACATGAGATGGCTCTGCCCATGCTTCTGTCCTTTCTTTCTATTTATAGGTGAGCAACAGTTTTGTGTCCATGGTAACTTCTCAGTTTTCTGCCTTTCTCTTCATGTTCTTGTATTTTCCTTTAGTGAGGCAAGGTATCTGAGACCTCCAGGCTGTTATCGTCAGCAAAAGCTCCTTTTTCTTACAGATCTAGACTTACCCCATCTCGTAACACACAAGCCCCTAAGGACCTTCGGGAATTGGCAAGGGTGAGGGCTACCCAGCCTCAGCTCCCTGTCTGTCCTCTTCCATTACTACTAGACGTGTGCTTCCTCCTAGGTTTGTGAGAGCAGGAATTAGAATCTAATACATGCCAAGGAAGAGGGATGGGCACAGGTATTATCTATGCTCATGACCTCTGCTCTCAGTGCTCTTCTCTCCTTCACTCCACAAAATATCCTGGAGCCTGAACATTGACAGAGATCTCAAGGATTGATTGGAACCAATTGGCCAGCCAGTCATTCAGCTTCCTTGCCAATTTAACAGGTTGCGAAGTAGGCAATAGATGACAGGAATTTAGATGAGCTGGACTTTTAAGATCACCTATTCAATTACTTGAAACTATTTTCAGAAGTAAATCTCTTTTGCCCAAATTAAATCTTCTGGGGCAACTCCAATTTTTACAGTGGATGAAAGCAAAGCTCCTGTCATTGAAAGATTAAAGCTCTATGTTTTCCCTCCGCCACAGGTGCTGAGTCTTTCAGAGGAATCTGAGGGTGCTATGGGTCAGATTCAGTCATTTTATTTAGCAGACATGAAAACCTGAGGCCCAGAGAGGCAGGAAAATGATTGCCAAAATGTATGTGATTTGTCTATAGCAGTTTAAATGCTGCTATTTATTTAAAACTTGTGTCACTGCCTGTTTTGATGCGTGCCTTCCGTGAGACCCCCAGCCTGAGACAGGATGTAGTACACCTGCCCGCTGTCTTTGGCTTTTTGTCTTCCTCATTCTAGCCATGGGCAAAGGGCCAGGGGAGGGCAAAGAGCGCCAGTGAGGGCAACTGCAGCATTTTTCTGTTTGTATGACAAGAGCCTGGTGTACGGGCCTGGCCCTTGGACCTGCAGGAAGACACTGTAGTGGCACAGAGCATCCTCGGTGCCCCTAAGCTCTCTGATCCTCATATAATCAGGACATTGCCCTTGGGACAGAGTACAATATGGAGGGAAGAACAGGGTTGCTAGAACTGAGTAGACCTGGGTCTTGAGTCATGTGAGCCCCCACTGGCCACTGTCTCATGTGGAGTCTCAGTTTTTACTATTGTAATCTGAATATAATAAAGATGCCACCTTTGAACCATGGGACACAGTTGGAAGGAAGGGAGTTCTTCCGCAAAGTACCACATTTCCCTTGTTGACAGGCAGGAAGCGAGTCCCTCCCCTAGATTCGCAGTGATTGCAAGTCATGGTTGAGACCTGAACATACCCAAAGCCTCCTGTGATCAGAGATCAGGCTTTTAGAAAGTTGCAGTAGCCCCAGGCAGCCATGCCCTTCCACGGACCCCTCTGCTGGAGAGCTCCTGGCTGAGTGTGCAGTAGAGATGCGGCCTGGTGGGAGGAGGGTCACTGTGGCACGGCCTGGAGGGTGGCATGCCTCCTTCCCTGATTCCTTCCTTTGCCTCTGCTTCCTGACCACCATGACATACACAGCTGTCCTCTGCTGGACCCTTGCACTGTCCCATCCCTGCTTGAATCCAGTAGACCATGCGTTGAGCACATGCGCTACAGTAAACCTCTCCTTCACATTGTAGGAGATGAGTACTATGTCCTAGCACCAAGAAATGGGGTGAAGACCTCTTGTCAGTGGTTTATGGGCCAAAGGGAGGCTTCACACCTACCAGGGCTGGGTCACGAAAGCATAAATGCAGTTTCTGGTCAAGCACTAGAACACTTAGGCTTGAAGCCCTGAGTCACTCCGTAGCAAGGCTCACTCTCCTGAGGCCTCCAAGTGGTAAGGAAGCCCAGAACCAAAAGGCAGCAGAGGGCACCACCATCCACAGCCCCAACTGTCATCTCGCCAACAGCCACTATACACCCTAGCAACCTCCAGTTGCTTTCCCCACAGTCCACCCTTCCCAGTCAAAGCCACAACTGAGGAACAGAGATAAACTTTGTCTTCTGGGCTCTGTCCAAACTCCCCTCCCATAGAATCCAGGAGCACAAGAAGGGTTGAGCTGGTATTTTAAATCTCAACATTAGAACACTCGATAACTTTATGTATACAGAGCCTGACCTTTAAAACTTGAAAGCATAAATTAAATATGGTTTTACTAAATGCCTGTGGTCATTAGCCAGATAATCAAATCTCAGAGTGCCAATTTTCTGTTTCTAAGTAATCCCACAGTTTTATAACTGTACATTTCTTCCGGTTTATAAAAAGTAGACTTCAGAGAGCTCCCTGTTAGTGTATAAAAATTCTGATTTTTGTCAGCTGATCACTGCAACCATTTATTAGCTCTAGCAGGTTTTTGTACAGTTTCTGTGGCTTTCTCTATACAAGATCATGCCATCCACAAACAGCGACAGTCTTAGAAAAGGAGATTTTTGCCATTTTCAGTATCAAATGTGGAACCAGAGAACACTGTTCCAGCAAAGTAAGTCAGACACAGAGAGACAAATGCCACATGTTCCCTCTGGATGTTCAAGCAAAAACAAACTCATAGAGGGCACAGAGGTAGGGTACAGGGAGGAAAGGAAGGAGGGAGAGGGGCAGGATTCCAGGCGGGAGGTGCTATTCAGTTCTGTGTCAGTAAATGCATTTAATAGCAGGATAGCTCATGGATCAAAATTACCAAGAGGAAAACTTGCAGATGCTGTCCCCCAAAAATGTTAAGTATTTGAGGAGATGACCATGTTAACTAACTTGATTTTGTCATTCTACGTCATAATCAGACTTCACAGCACTTTGCAACCCATAAATTCAGACAGTGATAGACTGTTACTTTACAATTTACAAATGAAGTATTGAAAAGCTAGCAAAAAATATTCCCACCAAAAATGTTCCTATTACAAGATTTTCAGCTGCTACAAAAAGAGATAAGTAGCTAAGGAATATTTTAGTAGGCATATTTCATGATACCTAGGATCACACAATGAATTCTTTATTTTCATTCATGTTTTAATCTTTTATTTGTTTATAGAGGGTCCTGCTATGAAGCTCAGATTACAGGCATGCACTACCATGCCCAGCTTCAGTGGCCTGCGCTGCATGCAGTACCTGGCATCAACCCCAGTTCCTTGCACTTGCCATGCAGGTGCTTAGACCACAGAGCTATCTCCTCAGTCCTCGCGCTTAATTCTTTCCACAATTCTGGTCGTACAATTTGTTGCATGGCTCTGGGTGCAACTAAATGCCTGCAATTGTACCTCATTACACCACCATATCCCTGTAACAAACCCCAGCCTGTCAGCTTCCACCCTCATTTTCACTCAGGCAGAAGCAGCCACTTTGGCATTCCTTTTGTAAATCAGGTATCCTCTCTGGGTTGTGGCTCCTAGAGCTCCCCGGGTCCAAGGAGCCATTTGAGTTGAAGGAAAACACTAACTGATCTGGACAAATAGCTGGTGCTTCAAATTCCGGCTCCTGTATTCAGAATGACACAGCACAGTGGAAACATAACAAACACCAGGAAAAACATCCTGGCCAAATATAAACAGGCTTCAGGGCCCACCCAACCCTGATGGACCCTGCTTCAGCCCTGTAATCCATGTGTCTAGGTGGGTAACAAACATCATTTCTTTATGCTCATACTTCATCCAGCAGAAAATAAAGCATATTTCATAGTCAGTGCTCTTCTGATATAAAACCGCAATAACATTTATAATTCTATAAAGCACTTATTGTGTGCTATCAATTATGGTTTCCCCTTCTTACATCTGCATCTGTGGACACAGACAGCCACGAGGAGTTGCTGGGAGCATCCCGCTCAGCAGGAGGCCTTGGTCTGCTTCCCCTCCTTCTGTTTGGCTGGGTATGATGTTACTTGTGCTTCCAAGTCACATATTTTTCCTATACTCAACTCTCTTAGCAAGAGATTAATAGTGACAGAAATTACAAATTGCCTGTTATTAAAAATAAAACATTTACTGTTCGATGAAAGCTAAAATAAAGCCCTTTACCATGATGCAAAACAGTTGTATCACAGTCTCTTAAAAATGGAAATAGGCTGTTCCTCCTAAAGGCTGACTTTACCTTACCCAGATATTAAAAACAAGGAGAAAATACACAGAACCAAAGGAAAATGACAATAGAAAAAATTCTTAATTAGGAGAACAAATTAAAAGGAAAGAACCAGGTAGGTAATTTACAGGACCAAAGTTAAATGGGATCATTTGTTTTTGCATAGCAAGTCCGGAAAATAAAACCAAATAAAAACTATTTATTAAGCAACCAAGCCTAAGACATAAACCCAGCAGCACACAGCAGCATCTTACCTTATGCATAAAGTACAGCTCTGGACCTCTAGAAGCTAAAAATTAAGGTGTCTATGAATAGCAAGATTTAAGAAATAAGAAATGAAAAAGATTTTGTCAGTATAGTTAAGCTTAAAGTAATGGTCACCATTTACATACTATGGTGCTTTATCTACTTATTTACTAAAAAAAAAAGAAAAAATATTATTTCCAAATAAGCAACCGTCCTCAATTTTTCAATTTTTTTTACATTTTTATCTTCATTGCTCAAACACTAACTTATCTATAGAGACATCCAGTGAGAACTTTCATCCTGTGCCCAACCTGCCCAGTATCCACATTCCTTTATGAGTACTAAACACTATCAGTGTTATGCATTCTTCCAAAATTTATTTTAGGTCCGGGCATGGTAGCATGCATCTGTAATCGCAGCACTAGGGAGGCAGAAATCAGGAGAATCACTACGAGTCTGGGCTTCATAGTGAGACCCTGCACCAAAAAAATAGAAAAAAAAATTTATTTTAAAAACTAACCTTTTGCAAAATAATTGCTAAAATAATGCCGAATCCCATGTGCCTTGTGCCTAACCTCTTCTCATTAACATGGTGCATTTAGCACAATTAGTAAATCCATATTAATACGGTGATAATACTTAGTTATTTTATTGGGGGTACAGTCCAATATCCAGCTTATGTTATCACTTCTACCATCCAGGTTTAGCCCTTGGACATCTTCCAGTTGGCTTCCTACACACACTCCCAGTGCTGTGGGGTTTCAATTTCATTTGTTTTGTTCTCAGTGCTTCCTCACTTTCTGGCTCTGCATAATACTCCAGGGTCCTCTTACACATTTCCTGTCTCAGTCCCAACACCAACTACTTTTCCAAGGAGAGCTGCTTCCTTCTACAGATGAATGGTTTTAAGTGCCAAGATCAGGGTTTCACATGTGTCCACTAATACTGAAGTATTGTTGCTTCTAGGCCACCTCAACTGACAGCAAAATGCAGAGTGTGCGAATGTGAGTGTGTGTGTGTGTGTGTGTGAGTGTGTGTGTGTGTGTGTGTGTGTGTGTTATGGTCTGTGTCTAGTTGTCCCCCCAAAGCTTCATGTCAGTTATGGGGCAGACATGGCTGGAGGAGCAATGAGTGGCTTGATGGTCAGGGCCAGGGGACCAAAGTGTGGCCTGAGGGGCAGTGGCAGAGGTGCAAACTGTTAAACTGGCTAGCCTGTGCTTTCCCAGAGATACAGAGAGGGTCATCCTGAATACCGCAATGCCCCAGCCTCTCTTCTAGTATCTATCAAACATCAACTACCCCTCTTCTGTTCACATCATTCCCTTGAGATCCCAGAAAATTTCTGTTAAGACACCAGTATCTTTGAGAAAAGGAATGTGTTGGGCCTCACTATTAGCTGGTCACCAAGCAGGAGTCCATGTGTTAAACTAAGATTTTGTACAAAGTCACCCAGTTGAGACATTGTGACCCTGGAGTTGGGAGACAGTAATCAGATAGCCCTTGGCCATTGCATAATTCCTGTAATAATAACCTTATGCTAGCCCTACTCAACTGTTACATGAAGGCCAGGGGAATTGAGAGGAATCAGAGCCCACAACAAAACTATTACACAACCCTTAGGAACCACCTTTACATGGTCCACCTTGGTTTCAAGGTTTGTTCTGTATGTCTGTTTTCTTCTTATTTGCATTTTCTCCATTTTCCAACTTTAGACTTCCAGAAACTGAGGGGAAATACAGTGGGTGTATTCAGAGACCACCCAAACAGCCTGAAAGACTATCTTAGTTACTCTTCTCTCACTGCTGGGACAAATACACAACACTCAGAATGAGGGAAGGAAAGGCTTATTTATCTCAGTTACTGGAGGTTTCAAGATACTGGAGAGTAACCTGAGACCAGCACTTCTCTTGTAGGCAACATCTCCAAACATTTCCTACCTCTTCCCATCAGTCATTCCCAAAAGCTGGTAATCCACATGGTCAGGTTTAGCCACAGCAACAGCCCCACTCCTGGTACCAAATTCTGTATTACTTACTATTTTCTGCTGGGACAAATACCCAACACTCAAATGAAGGAAGGAAAGGTTTATTTGGCTCACAGTTACTAGAGGTTTCAAGATACTAGAGGAGAAGCTGGGTGCCGCTGTGTCCAGGATGACCCACTCCCCATCTCCGAGAAAGCACAGGCCAGGCAGTTTAATAGTTCATGCATCGCTGCCCCCAACCCTTGGGCCCTGATCTGGTCCTCTGGCCCTGCCCCTGAAGTCACTCATTGCTCCTCCAGCAGTGTGTGTCCTATAACTTACATGAAGTTTTGGGAGGACAATTAGACACAAACCATAACCTTGTGTGATCAATATATGCACAGATACCTATAAATACTTCGATATGCATTTAAATTAAGATACACACAAATTCATTACATGGATTATCCCAGTCTCTGTCTCATGCCTACCTGTAACATCTCATGACTCACCACCTGTTTACTTATTCACTCTCAATGCACAACTGTAATGATTTTAGAATTTTGATCTTCGTGGAAGCAACTTCATCAACTAGAATCCATAATACACTCAGGTAGTTGGGAACATTTTACTTTCCATCACAGGGTCTCCTGTCACCTCAATGATTTCTTTAAAATATGGTTTGCTTTTTGTGATAGAAGAGTCTGTGGATTTTGAAAAGTGCCTAGCATCACAAGTTTACCATCAAGGAAGCTCAACAAGTATTTCCACTGCCTGAAAAATTCCTCTGTTCTTCACCTATTTAAAACTCCCTCAACCCTCAAGATCATGGATCTCTTTTTTTTCTTTTCTAGAACAGCATATAGGCATATGGGTGAAACCATATATCCTTCTTCAACTGAATTCTTCATTTAGTAGTATGAATTATGATGCAACCATGTCTTTACATACACAGCCTGATAGATCATTTTTTATTGCTGCCTAGTATTCCACAGTATGACTGAATCACC
>PVKA01026117.1:21274-32224 GCA_004027165.1 Ctenomys sociabilis
AAAAAAAAAAAAAAAAAAAAAAAAAAAAAAAAAAAAAAAAAAAAAAAAAAAAAAACCAACTTGGTTGCTTCTTTCTTGGGTGCCTATGAATAAGCCAACTAAATAAGTATTTCTATATAGAATCTTATGTAAAACTCAACTTTTAAATCAAATCAGGAAATGTATGCAGTACAGGGATATAATTGCTGGGTAAAACTATGTTTGGCTTAGTAGAAACTGCCGTCTTGTCGTCCAAAGTGGCTGTATTGTGTTACAGACACGTTTGCAATGACCAAGACATCTTTTTGCTATCCACCCATATCAGCCTATGACACTGTCAGGAACTTTTATTTGTAGTCATTCTGCGTAGTATGTAATGGTATTTTACTTAATAATATTAAATAAAATTTTGAAAATAAGGGGCCAGGGAGATAGCTCAGTAGAATAAGCACTTGCCTGGCAAGCACAAGTGCAAAGGCCTGACTGAGTTCAATCCCTGGTTCCACCCAAAAAAAAGAAGAAAAAAAAAATTTTGAAAATAAAAGTGATACAGAATTTCAAAGTAAGATGATAAGAAAACACCTTTCCTCCAAGATAAATTATACAAGGCATCGTTTTATAAGTTTAGTTCCCATTTGTGTATCTTGTTCAACATTTGTTTCAGTCTTTTGATTGAATTTTTGACTATTTCTTTACTTACTAGTGTGTTCTACATATTCTTGTATATAATGTATACAATATTTGATCACATTTAAAAAATATTTCTCCCATCCTGTGAATTTTTCATTCTCTTAATAATGTCTTTTAAATAGAAGAAGGCTCAAGTTTTAATAAAATCTAACATCTTTTTTTAAAATTTCATAAATCATGGTCTTTTTCATGTACCTAAATCTTGTCACCAAACCCATGACCCGAGGTCATGTAGATTTAGTCTTCTATTTTCTTCTAGAAGCTTTATGGCTTTGCATTTTGCATCAAACTGTCTGATCCTCTTTTAGTTCATTTTTGTGTAGAGTGTAAAACCTATGTCAGGGTTCACTTTTTTGCATGCCAACACCAAATTTTCATGCGTCATTTGTTGAAAGGACTCACCTTTCTTCCTAAGGCCTTTACACTATGAAAACAAGTATGAATATATTATCTCATTCCACTTTCTTAACTCAAATGGTAGCATATTATTCTCACTGTTCCAGACTTTTCTCTTTTCACAAAATGTAACAACAGACCTTTCTCATACAGAGAGCTTGTTCTTTACCTTTGCTGCTTTTAATTTGATATTCTCTCTCTCGAAATGGTAGTCACTTCTTTACAACACCAGTCCAGATTACAACTCAATACAGGCCCGGGTGCCCAAAGCTGGGTCAAGCTCACATACTGTGTGAACAGGACTGAAAATCATATGGAAGGTATGACCCTATTTTAAGTAAGAAGAACTCACTACATACCATGAAAGCTGATGGTTCCCTTCAAGAAACCAGCATCTCACTTGAGAAGGTAAAGTACAAACCTATGCAAGAAGAAACAATGGCAGCCTGACCTCTGAAGAGAAGAGAGAAAATCTGCTCTTGAATAATGATGCAAGAAAGTTTCTAAATGAATGTAGACATGGAGGATTACTTAGACTGAAGGTGGTAAGGAATGTGTCTCAGGAAGAAAAGAGAAAAACACAGTAAGCAAGAAATGTGCCTGGCCTGCTAAGAGAAAGAACAGGTACTGAAATGTACACAGAGCAAACACGAGCTGTGAAGTAACTAAAATAGCAAACTGGGGATAGTTCACAGAAGCTCTGATATGTGTGCCCTTATCCTATAGCCCAGTAGCTCTGAAACCATCTCCTTCCCTAAAAAACAGACATAATGGTTGTAAAACACTCCCAAGGGTGCCATCCTTATATAGTTTCTATTATGAACTTCTAACTCCAGCCCTTTCTCCTCCTCTCAGAAAATGCCCGTGGTTCTAGCTGGACTCTTGTGTGGTAGAGTACTTCTTACATAAGTGATTTACAAATGTATATTTCTGGTGCAGATCTACCCGCAAAACTATATACCTGCATAACCAACTGTCTAATCAACAAATCTACTTTCGAGCCTCAAAAATCAATAACCTCCAGCTCTATTTCCTTCAATTTCTCCCTCAAAATCTGTTCATTATAGCCTGACGCATAAAGGCCAAACCTTGAGAATTGTCTTTGACACCTTTCTTCCCCTGTGCTTGATGCATAAGCCACTAGCAAGTTCTACTAGCTCTAAATAAAGGAAGGATGGTATGCAAAAGAGAAACAGAAATGGATGAAATTATTTTGTATGACAAATATGTTTTAACAATGTTCTCTTAGGGCCAGCCAGATAGCTTAGTAGACTAAAGCATCTGCTTAGGCAGAGCACAGTGGAAGGGTTCGATCCCCAGCTTGCCATGCTGGCCCCACCCCTGGGGCACACTAAGACAGAAATTGAGCCCAGGCGCAGTGGCCCATGCCTATAATCCTAGTGCTTGGGAGGCTGAAAACAAGAGGATCACTACAAGTCCAGTCTGTGTAGTAAGACCCTGTAGACCCTGTACTAAATATATTTAAAATAGAATGTTCTCTTGCTTCCAGGTATTTATCTCATCCATCCAGTCCTCTTCTCACTGCTGCTACATTTATCTTGGCTATGGTCACCTTTTGCCAGCAACTATGCAGCCTCCTATTTGGGCTTTATAATCTATGTTGGCCCTTTCTAGTTCATTCCACAGCCTACATATCTTAGATACTGTGAAAGGGAAAGAACCTGTTCAGAAGGAAGAAGCAACTATGATGAAGAAAAGATAAAAGAAAAAAGAAGGAAGAAAGATGTATTTATGTATATACACAAGATAGCTTGGATAATTGTACTGCTGCTTTCTGCAGGCTATTGAAAGGAGAAGTTAGTGCATAAATCTTTTTCTTTTCCTTTTTAATTTCCTATTTTGCGTGCTTATATCTTGTATCTAAACTACTAATTTGAAGACAACATTATGTAATATAACACCCATTGTTGAATTTCTATTATATTGTTTAGTGAAATTCTATATCATTTTTATCAATATATATAGGATAGCTTGGACAATTGTACTATTGATTTCTCCCACTCTATTGAAAGGAGTAGCGAATGCTTAATTTTTTTTCTCCTTTTTCAATTTCTTATAACTTTTTACCAATTTTGAATGCTTATATCTGGTAATCTGGACAGCTAATTGAAAATTACATTATACAATATGACAACCATTGTTGAATTCCTATTGTTTTGCTTCATGAAGTTCTGTATCATTTCTAATAATTGTTTTAATATTTTTTTATTCTCTTTGAAAAATAAAAAAGAATATTAAAGGATAGAGACATCTAGTAAAGTTCAAAAACAAATTCCAATAATGCTATCAGCCCTGTACAACCACTGTCACTTCCAAGCTTAAAATCTATCAATAACTTCACAGCACAGTTAGTTTGAGCTTAGAATTCTTCAGCATGGCCTTCAAGAACCCAGCTGCTCTGGTGTCTGCTAGTCTTTCCAGCCTTGCTTTATTCATTCCCACCTTGCTGTCTTTATACCAACTATTGCAGTGACTGTTCTGTTATCACTGAGATAAAATATCCAAAGCTGTGAGTTAACAGAGGAAAGGTTTATTTAGCTCAGCTTGTGGAGGTTTCAACTCATAACTGGCTGGCTCCAGGGCAGGGTAGCACAGGTCAGAGGGGCAACAGTTCATGCTGGGCAAAGACAGCAAAAGCACAAAGAGCAAATGGGGAGAGAGAAAGGAAGACAAGCCTCTTCCTGCCTCATATACTGCGTGAGGCTACCTGCCATGGGATGGGCATAGCACTGACACCCTTAATCCCAGCTTTGGACCATGAATGGATCACAAACTCTAGAAGCCTGCCCCATGACTGCAGGAGGCTTCTGCAGAACATCTAGACACAAACCAGAACACAGACTTTCTTTCAAGCCTTCCGACACCACATTCCCATCCACCACCACACACTTGCCTCCATGTCTGGAACAGTCTTGACTCCATTCTTTATCTACTTAACATCTGCTTAAAATGCCAGCCCCAGAAGACATACACCCCTACCACCAAGGTCTGTTCATGGTACTACGTCAGGATCCTCCAGTGAACCTGTTTCTACTTCTATACTTCCCCAATATTTTATTAACTTCAGTTTCTCCCCCTGGGATCTTGGCTCCAAATGCATGTACTTTTTCTATTATTGTTCATCATTTCATCTTCAGAGCCTGACCTCAGGCCTAAAATGTTGAAGAGCTGGTCAAAATGTGTTAAACTAATGAATAAGTACAGTAACAGATCTCTTGTTTTTGGTAGTGGTAGCAAAATACATGTGACACGCCTGAGAGTGCACTGTGATGCAACAAAGGCTGCAACACCTGTGCCGTGATTCTTAGTGAAGCTGAAGATCACTGTTGTAAGAAATAGAAGTTCCTCATCAGGGAAGTAATTCAATAAAAGCACCACCATTTATATAATGGTAATAGCCACAGTAACTGCTAGCATTTATCAAACCTTCCCATATGCCACCTTGATAAGGACTTTATATACAATGCTTCAGTGAATTCTTGGAATGGCCCCACAGAAGGAACTACAATCCTTATCATTTAGTGAAGAGAGCAAAGCAGAGAGGTGTTAAAAGACTTAACTATATGCAAAGGCCTGATACAGGTGTGCCTGGGTGAAAGAAGCATGAGACTCAACCGACTCACCAAGTCTATAACTGAAATTGCTATCATAGCATCCACTAGGGAGACTGGCATCACCGGCTGAGGCATACTGGGTGCCCAGCCAGCCCTGTAAGCCAGGTCAGGCAGATTTGCCTCTGTCCTTGGTGCTGATGTCTCCACAGGACCAGAAACTAAGACTGGGCACCAAAGTGGAAGGGCTTAGAGGAGGAAGGAAGAAAACAGGACAAGCAAAGAAGACTAAAGAAAAGGAATAAAGCTGTATTATGAACATATACTCACTCTCCAAGATGACTGCAAATTTTATGCACATCACATACATACTAATAAAAACATTTGGATGAGAAAGAGAAGAAATCTATAGTAAAAGAAATGTGGAATGTAGCATAGTGGTGCACTACTTGCCTAACCTGTGTGCAATGCCTTGTGTCCAATTATCAGTAAGAGGAGAAGCGAGAAAGAGCCAGAGATAGAACCAGAGAGAGAGAGAGACAGAGCCAGAGATACAGGGAGACAGACTGACAGAGAAAGACAAAAAGAGACTGAGAAAGACAGAGACAAAGAGAAACAGAGACAGAAAGAGTCAGAGACAAAGAGAAACAGACAGGGAAATGGAGAGACATAGAGAGACACACAAAGGAAGACAGAGAAAGAGACAGAGGGAGACAGAGACAAAGAGGTAAAGAAAGAGATCTTGTAAGAACTCAATAAATGTCAACTACTATTTAAATTTTTCACTGAATTATCACCTTTATGAGAAAATTTTCTACAACAGTGACTCTCAGCTTTGATGTCAGTTTGATATATCACAATCATTTCTTATATGAGTCACATGTAATTTATTTACGTTAATAAAAAATCAGCGGTTTATTAATGTATTCATTCCTTCTTTCCAACAATATTTACCAATATGATAGGCTCTGAGGAGTTGCTGATGGCACAGCGATGAACAAAAGCAGATAAGTTCCCTGTGCTCTTGGAGCTCCCGGTCCAGCAGGAAAGTCAGGCGTTAACACAATCATCATGCTAACAAATGTACAATTAGAAACAGATAAGTACTGTGAAGGAAGGGACCAAGGCTCTGTGACAGACTTCAGTGAATTTAAGTCACAGCAGGAAAAGGGCCTCCAGGCCAGTAAGACAGGCTAATGCTGAGCACTGTGAAGAATCCCTCATCAGCTTACAGGTTCCCAGAGCATGGTGCAAAGAAATGAGTGCAGGTGGGGGGACTGGCCAGCAAAAATGTTTGTTCAGAGCACAACAGCAAGTTCCCATCCAGCCCCCTGGGCATGGCCAAGGCCATGGCCAATACCCTGGGAGATGGAAAAGACAACTGAATATTCCCATCTAAAATCAATTTGCCTGGAATTAATGTCTATAAGTAGAAAGTTGTCTAAAGCTGCTTTATCTAAAGCCAAATTTGACTAAAGCCAATTTACCTTTCTAGCACATGTGCAGTGTTATGGGTCTCACAAACATGAACTTCATGTAAGTAGTACTATTAGTGGCAATTACTGTTAAGTAAATCAGGCATTAGGTAAATTGAGCTTAGAATAATTCATTTTTGACAAACACGGAGTGCCTAAGCCTAATCTCCAGCAATCCAGGAGGCAGATGAGGAGGCTACATGGCTTCTTTCCACAGTCAGCAAAACTTCAGGAAGCTGCTCTATCTACACTCCTCCCACCTTCCAAAATAGCTCAATTTCTGCTGTGCTGTCAGAAGCCCTGGTATGACCTTCACCACACTGGGGAAGGGCTGAAGAAGCCCCCTGCCAACCATCTTGAAGTTATCTTTGCTGTTCTCTGACCAGCTCAGACCACCATGGTATCTGGCACACAGAGGCCCTCTGGTTGCAGTATTTTTTTAAGTGTTGCCTTAAGTTTAGGGTGCACTTGAACTTACTGCATTAACATGCACGCTTAGAGGAGGAGGACCTTCCAATATTCTGTAAGACAATAAGGTGACCATGCTACAAGACCAATTAGTTGAACATTTCAAAACAGCTATAAAAGGTCTTTGAAAGTTTTCGCCACAAAGAAATACCAAAGGTTTCAGTGATGGGTACGCCACCAATCACCATGAACTGATATTGCATGTAGTATTCATGTGTTAAAATAAATACTACACTGTACCCACAAATATGTACAATTATAATGTTTCAATCAAAATATTTGATAGGTGCAGACTCTGATTCAGCAGTCTGAGCTGATGTCCAGTAGGACCAAGGTAGTGCCCATGGGGCTGGTTTGATGGCCATACTATAAGTAGTAAGGTCTTCTGAGTACAACCACTATAATATTCAAGCTGGACTGCAGATGCAGGTTAGTGGCTATCTGAAGGCATTCTTCAACCTAGGACATAAGGATAAAGAAGAAATAAAATGGAAATGAAATTGTATGTTCCTAGAGTTTGGGAAAGTGTTGGCTGGGCAATGGCTTTCAACCCTTACAGAGTTTCGGAGGTCAAGGCTCTTAAAATAATGATGAAGTAATCGCTTTCCCATACTAGGAATCTTAAAATCACAGAAAATATATCTTTCCCTAATTTGGAAATACAAATTGAATGTTACCAATCAAACAATGTGAAATCTAAAACCCAAAGTATTTTCAGCATGGCTTTGATGCTATAAAACTTCAACCACACCTGAGGACAAAATTCAGGCATATTAAAATACTACTTAAAATTATTTGTATTTGGGGGCTAGGGAGATGGCTCAGTGGAATAAGCGATTCCCTCGCAAGTGCAAGGGCCTGAGTCCAATCCCTAGTTCCGAAAAAAAAAATTACTTATATTCGGAGTTCCATCCATGCCAGCCCTGCCCCAAGCATGCTAAGCCAGCCACCCAGCCCAGGGGGTGTGGTAGCCCACACCTATAATCCCAGTGCTGAAGACTGAAAACAGGAGGATCACTAAAAGTCTGAGCTGCATAGTGAGACCTTGTATAAATAAATAAATAAACAAACAAATAAATATTTGTATAATAATGCATTTAAAATTCTAAATCTAAAATACTACTGGCCCTAACCATTCTGGACAAAGGATACTCAACTTATACACTCTTAAGAAAACTAGTAGGCCTAGAACAACTACTTCATGCTAAGAAAGTTCTTTACAATGGGGACCTTAATAAAATATTGCAATGAATTGCAGTCATCTACCTAAACCCTACAAAAGCCAGATGGAAGAGTGAGAAAAAAGTCAAGAGAAGAAATGCAATAGACAGGAAAGAAGACCAGCCACTACTGAGAAAATGTTCCATAGATAACTCTTTTCCACAGAAAAGCCACAGAAATGCCTCTCTGCAAGCCCATCAATTCCTAGGTACGTTCGTATTGGAAGTCTTAAAAAGGATTTTGAGAAATTACTACTTCCTTCAAGTGGAAAAAGAAAAAGAGGACTTCACAGTGAAAAAACCTGACACCCAGCTTAACCAACTACAGGCTAAGCATAATCAATAACAAGATACTGTACACAGACATCAGAAGTGTGCAGACATGTTATGTGGAGAGAAAGCAATGTAATTCCTATGATATTCTTCTAAAACCTAATATTTTACTCATAGGAAAGTACTAGAAACTCAATGTGAGAGACACTTTACCAAAGAAGTAGTCAGACTCTTCAAAGGTGCCCAGGTCATGCAAACAAACAAAAAAATTCTGAGTAACTATTGTATTTGAAGATGAAGTACAAATAGTAACTAAATATAATGAGGAATCCTGGATAAGATCCTACTACAAAAGAAAGAAAATCTTAGTGGGAAATGAGAAGATGAAAATAAAATACGTAGTTTGGTTAACAGTCCTGCGGTGATGTTAATTTCCTGGCTTTGATAATTTTATTACACTTACGTAAGATGGTATTATTAGAGCAAGCTGGGTGAGGGACATTCAAGATTTCTCTGTACTATTTTTGAAACTTCTAAGTATAAAATTAGATCCAAAGAAAAGTTAAAAAAAAGTAAGTCACTGTTCCTTCCCCCACAGGAGCCAGCACCTAAGCAGCACAACCGTGGCTCAGATCTCAATGGCAGACTATGGTATTTTTATATATTTGCAAAACAGAGTACGCTAGTTCCTCCCAACAGTCTGTCTTGAACCTGATTTTTCTCAGTAAGACCTTAGTTCACGGCTTCTCTTTCTCATCTCCCCCATGCATTCTCACAAAATATCAAGGGAAGCCATCAACTCACCCTGGCTCCCCTTAAGGAATTCACCTTCTGCCTGTCATGTGGTTACAGAAAAATGATGCCTCAAGAAGAACAGCCGGAAAGTGAGACACAAACATGGAGGAAACTTGTCTGAAGGGACCAAGAAGAAGAAATCATGTTTAAAAAAAAAAAAGACAAAGACAGCAAAAGAACAAAAATAACAGTTTTGTGGTTATTGACACTGATGAGTATCTCAGACAAGGACAGCAGTGAAGGCCGGCAGAGGACAGTACTCAGCAGAGCACCTGGTCACAGGGGAAGGATCCCGACAGTGCTCTCCGATGGTGCGAAGGCAGAGCCGATGAGGTACGAGGCCTCATCAACCCACAGGAGCCACAGAAAATCACCAAAAAGGGCCAGAGAAGTGGCTTCTTGTGTCAGTCACTAAGATAACAGCACACAAGTGGCTTTTTAAAATTAATTTTATTGACAAACAAATAGCAGTGAGACAGTTTCAAAACAAGTTAGTAGGACAGTTACAATAATTAATACGTTGCATATTGTCTTTACTAATTCATAGAACAAGTTAATATCCTGTCCAAACACTATTAGTATAAATCTTTCCTCTCACTGAATTACGAGAAAGTAGCTACATATCTATCTTAACTATTTTGTATATACAGATACAAAATGGTCCTTCGTTTCTATTCCCTTCCTTTGTTTAGTTTTGAAAAGATATTCCATTGCCATTTAAATATTGTAGATGTGTGAATTCATTACTGTTTTTAGGTTTCTGAGGTCTTTAAGTTGAATGTTGATGGTACTGGCAATAAAATAGACCTGAGGATCAGTGCAATAGATTAGAAGATGCCAAGGCAACTACAATCACACTCAGCCATCTGATCTTCGACAAAGAGGCTACACAAGCTCACTGGAAGAAAGATAGCCTCTTTAACAAGTGGTGCTGGAAAACATGGCTTTCTACATGCCAAAAACTAAAAGTTGACCCAGCTCTATCACCATGCACTAAGTTAAAGTCAAAATGGATTAAAGATCTAAACATTAAAAGAGAAACACTCAATCTCCTGGAAGAGAAAGTAGGAGGAACTCTTCAAGACATAGGGGTAGGTAAAGAGTTCATGAACAAACATATTTTTACACAGGAAGCACTTGAAAGAATCAACAACTGGGATCAACTCTTCTTAAGGAGCTTCTGCATGTCAAAAGAAATTATCAACAGAGTGAAAAGACAACCCACAAATTTTGAAAAATTCCTAACTAATAAGCAATCAGACAGAGGTCTACTGTCTAGAATATATAAAGAACTAAGATATAAAAGGGCCCTCAAATTTAAAGACCCAATTAAGAAATGGGCATCTGAGATGAATACACACTTCTCAGAGGAAGAAATTAAAGAAGCAAATAAATATATGAAAAAATGCTCCACATCACTAGTCATCCGTGAAATGCAAATAAAAACAACACTGAGATACCATCTCACTCCAGAAAGGACGGTCATCATAAGGAAATCAACCAACAACAAATGTTGGAGAGGTTGTGAGGAAAAAGGAACACTTCTCCACTGCTGGTGGGAATGTAGACTGGTACAACCATTGCAGAGGTCAGTGTGGAGACTCCTCAAAAGAGTAGGACTAGAAATCCCATTCAAGCTGGCTATCCCCGTACTGGGAATTTTCCTAGAGGAACTGAAAACATTCTATCATAGTGATATATGTGTACCTATGTTTATAGCAGCACAATGTGTGACAGAAAAATCTTGGAAACAACCAAGATGTCCATCACATGAGGAATGGCTGAAAAAGATGTGGTATTTCTACATAATGGAGTATTACTCAGCTATTAAGAATGATAAGCTTGGGGGCTGAGGAGACAGCTCAGTGGAATAAGTGCTTCCCTGTCGAGCGCAAGGGCCTGAGTTCAACCCCCAGTTCTGCAAAAAAAAAAAGGAAGGATTTTTAGGGCTGGCAAGATAGCTCAGTGGTCTAGAGTGCCTCTCAGGGACCGCGGTTCGAGCCCCAGTACCACATGCCATGCCAGGCCCTCCCCACAGGGCCGGCTGAGCTCAACCCCCACCCCCGCGAAAAAAGAATCCGT
>PVKA01026118.1:0-32117 GCA_004027165.1 Ctenomys sociabilis
GGGCGGGATGGAGCAGGACGGCGGAGTCGGCCGCGCTGTTGGAGCCATAGTTTTTGGAGAGAACTCATGGTACCCAAATCTTGTAGCAGACTAGGATGGTTTCTAAATACAGTGTACTAGTAGGGCCTTCTGTGGGGATAGATTTTGAGGCCAGCATATATTTGGGGAGGCTGCACTTTGGGGGTTTGACCTCAAGAACTTACATTTATCTTTTCAAAACTCATTGACTCAATAAATAATTTCAACCACCTAAAGGGATTTGAACTTTTGTTGTATTGACTTTTGCATATATAAAAGGGATGCTGAGGAAGTTAAAATATTTTTGTAAGGCATTCAAATATTCTTTGAAATCCTTAAATATAAATATAAATTTCCTTCCTTCTTTCCTTCCTTCCTTTCTTCCTTCTTTCCTTCATCTTTTACATCTTTCCTTTCTTCCTTCTTCCTCTTTCCTTCTTCCTTTTTTTTATTTCACTTATAGATTTTCTCCTTTCCCTGTCTTTGATAAAAATTGTGAAATAGTTGTTTTGAGGGAGAAAATGTATGTTGGAGAGAAACACATACCAAAGTATCTGCCTGAAAATTGACAGGGAGGATAATTCTCTGGTTAAGGCTAACAAAGGGTTCTACATAAAATATTATCTCTCCCTTGCAAATTGATTTCCTAGAAAGCAATATTTTAAACTTAGAAGAATATATTGTGGTTGGGAGGTAGATAGTTGTATAGACCTAGTTTGTTTCATGTACTTGAATTTATTTCAAATGATTTGAATTCTCTTTTTTATATAGATGTCACTCTTCTTGAAAATTACTCTGGGTATTTCCTTTGCTCCTACTAATGCTAACCCTGTGTAACATGCACTATCATTCAGCTGAAATCAGCTACTTGACAATGTCCATTGCTTTTATAGTGCCACTGTGACTTATCAGAGTAAACTTGAATCACAGAACTTATTGCTCAGTTCAAATTTTCTTTTTTGCTTAACAGTCTTAACAATGGAATAAGATTCTTTTGCATAAATCCCTCTCCTGTTATACTTGTTTTCCATTCACGTTCTACCTATGGACACTGCCTCTTTTTAATGTATTCTTTTCTGTCAGAAGTGGGATTATATGTCATCTAAGACAACATATTTACATTTTGTGAAGTTTTTCTAATTTATTCAATCATGTCATCCAATGTTTTCTACTAAGAAAACAGAAAGATTTATCCATAAGACATTGATGGTTAGTTCATACCATGTATTTGATAGTTTGGCTCTGATAGTTTAATGGTCATAATCTGACTATATAGTGCCAGGAAGATAGCTCAGTAGAATAAGCGCTTGCCTGGCAAGTGCATGGTCCTGAGTTTGATTCTCAGTATCAAAAAGAAAAAAAAATCTTACTGTATAACATCTAATTCAGTTTTCGTATTTCAACTTTACAAGGTTCCTTTGGAAATATATTTATATCCTGTTTACAATTTTCATAGGGCATTCACATGTATTAGTTTATTTGTTCTTTCAGTATCCCTTGAGGTAGGCAAACAGAACAGATGGTATTTGTTAGTAGATGTGAAACTAATGCAAGAAAATAAAATTCTAAGTGACAAAATCACACAGCAAACAAAAAGGCCAAAAGTAGATTGTAATTTTGTGCATGTGTGTGTGTGTATTTGTGCATGCATGTGTGTGTGTGTGTGTGTGTGTGTGTGTGTGTGTGTGTGTGTGTGTCTGTGGTGCAGGAGATCAAACCCAGAATTGTTTTACAGAAGCTAGGCAAGCGCTCTACTGATAAGTGATATTACCAAACTTCAAAGTTGATTTTTTATTATACTTGCTGGGTATCAGCCTTACTGACAGCACAGGAGTGTTTTTTTTTTTTTTTTTAATTATCAAGAGGCAATGTTACCAGTGGGGAAGAGTTTGGACAATAAAATGGCATTGAGAGCTATAAATAAATATGCAGAAATATTTACAGTTTTGACAGTGAACTAATGACAATATGATGTGAATGTCATTTTTAAAAAGCAAAATGTTAGTATTCTTTCTGCATTCATTGTTTTCTTAGCTATCAGTGATTCATTTCAATTTGCCCAGGTTCAGGTTACTTGTTGTTGAACTACATACACTGAAATCTTCCTGTCTCAGAGTTTCTGTTCTAGAAGAAGGACAAGTAAATTCTATGATGTTTTGGTGATGGTAAGAGAAGAAAGGAGACAAAAGCAAGCAAGACGCCCAGGCTGAGGTGAGCTGATCAGGCAAAGTCTTGGTGAGAGACAGCATGGTGAGAAGTCAAGAAAGAGGAAATCTGAGGGAAAAACTTCAAGATAGATTTGACTACTGCAAACCAGTCTTTTCAAAATGGATCAAAATAAAATAAGAAAGGGTACTGATTATTTTTTTTTAAAAAAGCTGTTGTCAAATGATGAATTTCTTCAAACCAGAATTTATATTTCACAATTTGCATTACATGGACATTTTGCATATAAAAGTTGAATCACAACTACCAAAATTAGACTGTTAATTTGTTCACCAATTCACCAGTTAATCCTCAAGAATCCTCTTGAAGAAAGTATTACTCTATAGATGACACAACTGCAGCTTATTGAAACTAGGTGACTGTCGTGATTGTATGTGCTGCATGCCGGATATCTTGATTGCTGCAGACTTGTCTAGTTGTAAAAATTCTGTCATCTCAATAGGTTTTTCCAGTAATTATTGTATGTGAGCTCTAGAACAAAATAGGAGGTAAGACTCAAGTTCCAAAACGTAGAAAGAATGCATGAAATTTTACCACCCATAGAAAAAGTAGAGTCCTTGAATTAGTCATTTTCCCATCATTTTGACAAGATACCCAGCCCTTATCTCTGAAAGGAGGAGAGTTTATGTTAGCAGAGTTCTTCGAGGAATTAGCTCATTGATATCTGTCTGTGAGGCACTAATAGCATGGTAGTCTCAGTTATTTTTCTCTGGTTACTGGGGCAAAATCCCCAACATCCAATTTTTTAAATTATTTATTTCCAAATATATATATATATATATATATATATATATATATATATTGCATTACAAAATGGTCCTTCATTTATATCCCCTTTTTTGTTTAGTTTTGTTAGAGATAGGTATTCAAATGCCTTGTAAATATTGTAAGTGCATGAATTCAGCAAAATAATCTAACATAGTCCAGCAGTCTATTACAGTAGTTCGTTATTTGTAGGACTGGAAATATCAGAAGTTTTGTTGACTTGAGACTTTTACGGCTGAGCATATTAATATGGCTTTACTTTTTATACCTTATTTTATACTTTTATGCTGGATGGTTAAGACCAAGATAAAGCAAGACCTATATAACAAGAAATGTATCTTTTGTATCTGACAAGTTCAGTCAATCCCCTCAGGATTTACCCTGAAACACTGTACCACAGTTTGTAGACCCTTTGTCAGTGTCAGCCATGTGTCAGCCATTGTTTGACCAATTTGCTCATTGTGAAAGTCCTAGAGAATATTTTCTCTGTAAGGTAACTCTGCTTAGGCACATTATACATTGCAGATCACTTCCTCTGTGGCCTTATAATCTCCTTGATTAGAAAATTTGGGACACCATTGAGTTACAGGACTAAGGTGCAAAATTAAGGAAAGGTTTATTTAGCTCACAGTTTGTGGAGTTTTCATTCCAAATGTGGCTGGCTCCATGGCAGTGGCACATGGAAGTGGCACAAGGCAGTTTGCAGCAGCAGAAAACAACAGAACAGCAAGAGCAAACGGGAGGAGTAGTGGCAACAGTGGCTAAAGAAAGCAAATCTGTCTCCCTCACATTGCATTCAGGCTATCTGCCCCAGGCTGAGTGTAGCCCTCACAGCCATAATCCCAGCAATGGATCATGGATTAATTACAAACTCTAGAAGTTGGTCCCATAACTACATGAGGTTTTGGGGCGACAAGAGGACACAAAGCATAACAATGGTGTTAAAGAGTTTTGGGGGAAGGGTGCTTGATCAGTGGCAGCCAAGAAGCAGAGAGCAAAGGGCAGAGCCAGTGACAAGGTCACACCACCATCTCAAGATAGATTTTACTTCCTAACAGTACATTAGGCTACTGAACTCATAAATGGAAGAATGAATCACTGATGAGCTTAGTGCCATCAAGATCCAATAATGCTCAAAACATGACAATCTGGGATAATATTTCAGATATAAATCACAATATTTTCTTATAGTGCCTAAAATCCTTTCCATTTCATTATATAAATGCAAGTGGTCCATGTCTAAAAGTTGCCAAAATCTTGTTCCAGTATGACTGGAAAATCCAAATTCAAACTCTCCTCTGAGACTCAAGGAAAACACTTACTTGTGAGCTAGTACTATGAAATAGAAAAACAAAGTTAAGCACTGTTAACACAAAACAGCATAGTATGAGCAGTGAAACAGTGAAATAGGGAACAATAAATTAAAAAAGTGTCAAATACTCCAGAACAAATATTGAAGCACATAACTCCATGTCCAGCAGCAGGGCATATGATGATGGGAGGTGAGCCCTAAAGAGCTATGTATACCCACTCGCATGTCATTACTCATTGCATCCCTCATGGCATCTCTCTTGGCCAGACACCCTCCAATTTTGTGGAGGTTGTCAACATATGTTCCACATTCCTGGCACCTCCAACTTTCATGGGTCTTCATTGACCTTTGAATTCTACATGGGAGCCTCCATAATCCTGCATTCCTGTAGTCTACATGTCTGGAAAAACAGAACCATGTAGATGACATCAAGCTTGAGCAGTGGCCAAGAACCCTGAAACATTTGATGCCTGATCATGGTGAAGTGAATTATTTCAACTAACTGGTAAGAGGCCCTCTTCATGTCAGAGGACCTGGAAGATCTCTTCACAAACAGAAGTTGTATACTTTTACAACTTCTTATAATGTTGTGATCTTATTTATACCTCAGGTATCTGTAGGCCATCTTTTCTACTGTCTTCATGCAATTATTTGGCTTATTTTTAATGCTAATCTTTTCAGCAATCAAGCTTTCCATGGCCACAGTTTTGCATCATCTTCATTTCTGACTGAGGTATAAGTTTTATATAACATTCAACTTTGTTTTCTGCTCCTAATTTTCACTGTTAATCTGGGTTAAAGAAGTCCCCAGCAACCATGCTACAGTTGAAATGTTGAGCTACTCTGATATTGTTCAAACCAGAAAATTTACTTCATCATCTTAAAAAATAAAATGAAGGTTTTGCATATGAACAAAATGTAGACAAGCTTTTTCCGCCTATAATCTAACCAAAATATCCTGTAGTCTAACAACCAATAGATCACTCATTCCCAAGTGAAGACTCATGAATATGGCCTTGAATGTCTACATTCCTGTTATTATTTTTTATGTTCTGAATGCCAGTCAGAATTGCTCATTAAAATTGGGTTAGAGTAGTATCAATTTTTTCTTACTGTTTCTCCAAAACTTTCTAAACTCTTCACTCAAACTAGTTTCAAAGTGTCTTAAACCACGTGGTCAGATAGGGTCATACTGATTACCCCACTTCTCTGGTACCAGCTTTCTGCATTAGGCTCCTTGCTGTTGCTGCCACATAGCACCTGACACCTGTAAGTTAAAGAAGAGGTTTATTGTGGCTCATAGTTTTCAGAGGATTTAGTACATGGGGAGTTGCTTCAAATTGTAAGCAACATGACAGCAAGGCATGACAGAGGAAGGAAACACCAATTATGACAACAAGGAAGTACAGAACAAAGGAGCACAGATCAAAGGGAAGAACCAACTGAGGACAAGACTATTCCCTTCTGCGGCATGACTTGAGTGATCCACCTCCAAGCTGACCCTGCCTGCTAATAGCATACCCAGCCACTGACCTTTCAATGGATGAACTCACTAATAAGCATAGCACCCCCAGGATCCAGCCACCTTCCAAACAGATGAAACTTTTGAGGTTCATTTTGGATTTAAACCATAAACATCATTTCATCTGACTCCCTCATGATGTAGGGGCAAATCAGAAACCAAGTAACTCCAGGAATCAGATAAAGACAATTCTTTCCTTTTTCCTATCACCTTGTTATGCAATTCAGTTTTTTTTTTTTTCCCCACAACATAAAAAGAATGTAGTAGGGTTTAAGAAAATACTCAAATGGGTTCAAGAGGTCCAGGGAAAGGTGGAGAAGTTGAGGATGAAGTGTTAACTGGCCTATATGTAGGCTAACCTGTCTCTGTCCTCTTGTGACCCATGCAAGATAAGAGTTCTCTAGTGTCAAACTCTTAGAGTCTGACTCTCTGCCCAGGCTACTAGGTCCTCAGAACTGGGGCAGTGTCGGGATGATTGTGGCAGCTTAACTGCCCAGGTCTCAGGGTCTGGCCTTGTGACCCTGGGCTGTGCCAGTACTCCTTGCACAGACAGGACTCAGGACACAAGGGAACCTGTGCTGTAACATCCTGCAACTCAGTGGTGCTTGAAATTTTCTGATCAAGGAGATTATGGGCTACAGAGGAATGCAATCAATGATGTAGAGTGTGCTAAGGAGAGTCACATGGAGAGAAAACATACTCTCAGGCTTTTACAGAAAGCAAGTTGGTCAAGCAATGGCTGTGACTCATCCACATGGCTGACACTGACCAAAGATCTACAAACCACTGTACAGGGTTTCAGGGTAAAAACAATTCTTAAGATGAGCCTTAGGGCTGGTCAAATAGCTCAGCTGATTAAAGAGCCTGCAGGCAGGCACTGGGTCTGGAGATGTCAGTAGACACAGGGCATGGAGGTGTGTGCCTATAATCCCAGCACTTGGGAGGCTTTAAACAGGCAAATCACTATGAGTCCAGTCTAGTAATGAGACCCTGAACATACTGTAGACCCTTCCCTAAATTACAAAAGAAAAGATTGCCTCTATTATACATTTTAATGACTCTAAGGTTTGAAATAGTTTTATTTCTTTTTTCATTGCATTTGAATGAATATAAGAAATGAATATAAGAAATGAAAAAATATTGAGATCTCCTATCATGCACATGCCCCAAATGCAATCATTATATACTGTAAACATGTATGAGTAAGGAAACTACAACACAAATAAAAGAAATTAAGAATAGAGCCAGGCATAGTGGCGTGGCATGCCTATATCCCTGACAACCTGAAAGGGAGAGGCAAAGGTATAGCAAGTTCAAGCACAGTTTGGGCAGTTTAGTGACTTAGTAAAACACTGCCAAAGTCTTAAAAGAATAGTATGGATAGCTCATTGTGAAGACCATGATTTCCAATCCGGTAAACACCCTCCTCCTCCTCCTCGATATAAAAGGAAGAAAAGTAATCTGTACTTTGCATAAGATACTATTAGTGCAAATGTACATGTAATGTTTTACAAATGTGTGTTCATTGTATACATTTTACATTACCAACCATGAGGCTACAGTTTGAACCAGATAATGATTTTATTATTATTGTGGTGGTTAACTTTCTACTTATTTTATGAATCTTATAGTATTTAAACTATTAATGCATATTGCTATAAGTTACATATGTGTATTTTTCATTTTATAGTAATTAACATGATCATTTTTCATTACAACATACTTCACTAATCAAGTTATATTTTTCCTTAGATACCATTGGAACACATTTTTTGACTACTCTGTATAAAGTAAGCAAGACACATTTCCTCTTACTGTGATGTTAGAAACAAGAAGTTCGTTTTTTACCTAGATGGTGGATACATTTGTGTTAATAATAGTAGCAGTCTTTTATAAGCAAAAATAAATTGCTGCATATAAAATATTTCTATGTAATTTTATAAGTCAAATTTCAAATTTTTACCAAACATAGTTGAAAACAAATAGAGAATGTGCTCTGAAAACACTGAAAAATATCATAAATACTTATTTCATCTCTTTTTTCCCATTAGCCTTGTCATTTTGTACTTAAAATTGTCCTCAAATCCTGTCTTCAAGTCCTTATTAGTAAAAGAAATAAGAACAGCACGTACATACTAGAAAAAAGCACTAAAAAGATATTCATATCTGTTATGATCTTCTTTCTTCTGTTGATCAAATTTTTCTAAGAAATATTTTTTTGTATATTATGTGTTCAGAAGAGAGTGGTAAAGCATATAAGAATTTTGTTTAAATCCATTAAGTGTGGAACTCAATTCCTGTCTGAGTATGACATAAAAGCATAACTCATTGCATTGTATTCCTTAAAGAGTGTAAAAAATCTATAGAAATGTGCAATTCTGGATAGAGTTTTAAAGGTAAGATATAAATCAAGGTGTATATAGTGATGCAAAACTCTTTCAAATTTGATTGACCTATATCTGTCTATGAGTTGGTCAAATATTTTGAAGCATCTATAAAACATTTTTTAAGGGAAAACAAATGAAATATTCCAAATATTAACAGAAAATATCAAGGACGGGGCCAGCCAAATAGGTCAGAGGATTAAACTGCCTGCTAGCAGGCTCAGGGCCAGGGGTTCGATTCCCAGGCCTGCCATGCCAACCCCACCCTTGGGGTGTGCTGAGACAGCAATTGAGACTGGAGATGGTGGCATGTACCTGTAATCCCGGCTGTTGGGAGGCTGTAAACAGGAGGATCACTATGTTTCCAATCTAGTAGTGAGATCCTGAACATCCTGAACACCCTTCCCTAAAATACAAAAAGAAAATATCAAGTACTATATACAGTGAAAGTCATTCTGAGCTTATTTCAGCAAATTTTCAACAAAAATAATTACCTGATTATAAATTACATAGTAATGGGACTGCTATAAGAAGGTAAACAATTAAAAACATTAATGAAGCACCAAATGGAATTTTAGAGCATATAAACATTTTTCAGTAATTTTAGGTAAGCTAAATTAAGCTAAATATAACACTATTAGACCAATCCTGTAATATTACCTAACAAAAACTTACATCAATAGTGATGAAATAACTAAGAAAATTATCACACATTTTGTTTCAAAAAGCATGAACTTACATTATCTATTTTAGAAATAGAAATTTAGAACTGATTTTTTATAATAGTTAAAAACAGAAAATATAAGCCCAAATGTTTAACTCTTTACTTAATAGAAAGTTTAGTTCACAGAATAATTTCTTTAAAAAATTGAAAAGCAAAATTCTCTTACAGTGGAAGTCTCAATAATAATAAAATAATATTCCACAAGGTAACACAACGCAATGTATATGTGTATTTGCTCTAAGACCTCTCAGCAATTGATACAAGCGATGTCGACTAGGTATCGTGTGTGTGTGTATGTGTTGAGCCCTCCCCAGCTGCTTTATTATGTGGTTTCATCAATCATCATGTGGACCCCATGCCCATTTGAGGACACAGGGACACGAGTCATGCCCAGTGGAAGGTTCCTGTCAGTGATGCAGTTGGATGACAGAATGATGAGTCGGTGCATGGTTATCATGCCCTGGGCAACCTCTGAGGTCCCCGCAGATGAAAACAAAGCCCGGCAGACTTCAAGGAAGGAGTGGTGAGGCCTCGGTGACCCCCATGCTCTGCAGCTGCCTTTCCAGGGTGACATCCCTTGCTGCTGCTTTCTTCTTGCTATCCTTGTGTTGCTTCTTCTGCTTCTTTGATGGCTCCTGGTCACGTGGGTGCCGGCTTCATAAAGGGATCAGCTCTGGGAGCCCTGGAGGCATGAACTCCTTTAGTTTCTCAGGCATGAGAACGCCCTTCTCTGTCTGGTGGTTCTCCAAGATGGCACAGATGGTGCGGGTAGTGGCACTCATCGTAGCGTTGAACATGTGACAAATTCCACCTCGTCCATCATCTTCTTGGCCTATCAGATAGAGGGCAGGGAGTCTGGTAATCTGTAGAGCTGAAATAGGAGACTAACTTCCGGAAAGCTCCTGAGCCTGGATACCAGGCCTGCAGGTCGAGCTTCTTACCAGCAACGTGATTCAAAGAACACAAGACGACATTCACGATGTGGTATGGGATCCCCAGAGCCCGGTAGAATTGTTCTGTGGTAGCGGGCATCTCCTCAAACATCTGCCATGACTTGTCTTGAGGTGATGAGTACACAAACTACCCGATCTTCTCAAACAAATGGACTTGAAAGATGCCACGGGTGTCGCGGCCGTGGGTGCCCACTTTCTGGCGAAAGCAGGGGGACAGGCCAGCACACTTGATGGGCTGGTCTTCTGGCCCCAGCCATTCACTTCGGTGCAGAGCGGCAATGGGCTGCTCTGAAGTAGCAGTCAGGCACTTCTCACGGTAGTTGTGGTCAGCCTTTTCACTGCCTTTGCCCAATCACCTTATAAAGTGCTTCATCAAAGTGGCTGACTTGAGTTACTTCCCACATCACCTCCTTCCACCTGAAAAAAAAGGGTGTAAATGGGGACATAGTTCCAACTCTCCAGGGTGCGAAGGGCAAACTGGGTGAGCACCAGAACCCCCTTCAGGAAGTATCCACGACTTCCAGCCACTATGGTCCCCTTTTCACCTTCAAAGCCATCAACCATCACTACCAGGTCCATGTGAGACTACTTCTTCCTGACCCTGAAGTCACTCCAAATCCTTTCTGCTTTGTTGTCTGCATCCTCATCATTACAGACGGGTGCAGACGGTTCCCAGCCTCTCGAAGGTTCTCAAACCGCTCTGCCTCCGGTTTTAACCACTCTGCATCTCACTTCAGGATGGCTTCATCAATAAGGAGTCAGCTTTTTTTAATTTGTGAGACTGTCAGGCTCACTAAATTGTCTGCTTTGCAGTGAGGGCATAGAAATCTAACACATTTTTGGGAACAGATTCATCATCTCCCACTGGCTCTTTTTTCTTCATCTTCTCTCCAATTGTCTTGCTGCATAAGTTCTTCAGGTTGTTCCGTTTATCTGCCCAAAGTCTCCATCACTGCCACCACCATCTGCCTTCACCAGCTGGTTCACAAGTCCCGGGCCCTTGAAGGTCTTCTCCTGAGTTTTTCAGGTGAGGTCTGGGTTCCCTCATCTATCCACTCGGGGTATTGAAGGACCGATCTGGATTGCTGAACAAAAGGGAGAACTTCAAAGGCAGGCTAGGGTGGGAGAGTCTTCTTATCAAGAATTTTAATAACAGCATCCTGTGCTCAAGAGGCCAGCAGTCTAGGGAAGTAGCTGACATTCAGGGCTTGTACATAAGAATGGTGAAATATGAGAACACTTAAGAGTTTTTGAAATGCAAGGTTAATATATTTCAACACTTGTGAAATGAGACATCATTAAGTGCTTTGTTTAACAGAGAAAGGACACAATAAAAACTGTGCTGGAAGTCAAATGTGATATTACACATATGAAGTGAGAATGGAACTGGGAATGTAAAAGGAAAATGCTAGCAAATAAAAAGGCTACTCAGGCAGCAGTACCTGGAGAGAAGGAGACAGGAGGCTGACAGTTGTGTGGGGACAGAGCAAGGGGCTCTCTCAATCACAGGGTATCAGACATTCCCCCATTTATTAAGGAGATTGAAATTTCTAGAGAAGGGCACATAATACCTTAGCCAAGTTTATGTCCCTAATTAATGTTGAGATTAGAAACAGAGTCCTGGTTCTCAGTACAAGAACATTTTCTGTTTGTAAATTCATTTAAATTGTGTTTCTTTAAATTTCTCTGAAAAAAAAATAGCTTTCAGAAATCATGTCAGAAGTGAAGAAATTGAGATTTCATTTTGTGATATATCCAGTATTGTTTACTCACTGTCACTTAACCTGGCTATGCCATTTCCCCTAAGTCTCTGAACGCAGTATACTAATGAGATTGCTGCTAGATATTCTCTTAAGGAATGACACAGTGTAAATGTGATCTGCAAATGTAGCCTCTTATGAAATGCATAGAAGCCATTTTTTTTCCTAATATGATGGATTTGGGCAAGAACATCATAAAAGGAGATGTGCATTATTCACAAAAATCATGTTTTTCAGATATAGCATTTCAATTTAATCTCCAGGGAAACATAGGTCTCCACTGAGCCAGAAATAAATTTTCACTAAGAAAAAAGAATACTAGACTGTATATAACTAAGTAGAACAAAGAACTTGCTATGGACACTTCGCAACAATTTATCATCCACTAACTCAACCCTTTTTTCTCCCCACCCCTTCTCTTCATTTACTGCAGTGCTGTGTCAGTAAAGAGCTTCTCAGAAAAGCTGAAGGGAGCCTGCTTTCCTTCCCAGGTTAGTATATCCTTAACTTGCTATTTGACAACATTTTACTCTTTTTCTGCAATTTGAGCCATATTTTTATTTTGATCGAGTTTTATTTGTGCCAAGACAACATATACTTCTTGGGGTAATATATTTTTACCTTCTGTTTGTTTCAGCTATTTCCAAGATTCTTTCTTTAGGTTCCCTGCTGGATAATATCTCATTTTATGTTTATGTTCTCCTTTCGTAATATGGTTAGGCTCTACGACTGGATTTGTATTTCTAACTCCCAAAGTCACCTGTTTGAAGTGAATGTTTCTTTAGTTTCCTCAAGACAGTCCTCAAATAAAGTGCAACACTAATAATCTAAAAGGGGGCAGCAAGATGGACTTCAGTGGTCTCTTTTCTGTTCTTTTAAGGCCATGTTTTCCCTCAGGTGCTATGTTTCTGTAATGGAGTTTTCAATTTATTTTATGCTTCTTTCTTTCTGTGCTGTAGAATTAGGGAGTCTGAGACAACAAAGCAGACTCCTATTAGAGCAAGTTACTGCTATTATGACTGAACTCTGCTATGGCTTTGTGCACTAACCTTTATTTTTTTTGCCACAATCGTGGATCCATGCTTAATTGTCTTAAAGAGTTCAATAACAAGGAAGGGATGACTTGACAGGCAGCACAGCAGAACACTGGAAAATTTTGGAATAGGTAGAATTAGGGAGACAAGTCAGCAGGCAACAGTTATGATTGGGCAGTATATCTACAGACAACAGGGCCCTGGGCACCTGCCTAAGGGATTGGAAGGACAAGAACCACAGCCCTAGGGAACCAGCTTCTGTTGCTGACATCTGATTGCAACAATAGAATTAAGACACGCACAAGCAAATTTATATATATTTATATATTCTAGCCCTTCTATATTCTAGAAGACAAGTTTCAGTCAGTCTTGAAATTATAAAAGTTTCCCAGATTTAATGTTTGGGACACTATATTTTAGGTAATTTATTGTCATGAGAGTCCATCAATGAAATCCTCTTTGTTAAATAGTTAATGTCCTTTTCCTAAATTCTGGATTGGTTTAGGATCTGGGTTCAGTCTCATTCATTAGATGGATGGAAATATCCTAAGTGTAGTCAGAAAAGGAGGGAGGGGTGACTACCTGGGCAAAGTTTAATGAAAGTCTTTAACTTAAAGGTAAAGCTATAACACAATAAATAGTCTCCTTTCCTTCCTTCCTTCCTTCCTTCCTTCCTTCCTTCCTTCCTTCCTTCCTTCCTTCCTTCCTTCCTTCCTTCCCTCTCTCCCTCCCTCCCTCCTTCCTTCCTTCCTTCCTTTCTTTTCTTCTTTCAGTTGAAGTACTGAAAACTCAACCCAACACATTTGCCCAAGCTACATCTTCAGTCTGTCTTCATTGTGGTTTTGTTTTTTTCTTATTTTTGTTTTGAGGCAGTGTCTCACTAAATCTCTAAGTTGCACACCAAGCTCAAACTTGTGATCTTCCTGTCACAGACTCCCACACACGGTTCCTTTCATACCAGTGGTAATCATCAAATGGCTTGTCGTACATGGCAGCTCTGTACTGGCAAGAACTGTGCTTGCCACACATAGTAATGAGGGGAGCAAAGCAGACATCCCTCTGTATGCCCTCCTCCTCCTACTTCAAAAACAACTTTAACAAGCATCTTTCAAATAGATCTTCAGTTTTCCTGCACTGGTGTCTGGGGACCTTGCCTCTCCAGTCATATTATATTGCTTTATATGACTGTGATGAATTATTTTAGGCTGTAGGCATTTCACCTCATTAAGAGTAATATTAACACCAAGATACATATTTTACTTGCTATATGCCCTTAACATATGGAGTGTCAGTGTTTTCATAAACTAAAATCAATAAATTAAAAGCAGCCTTATAAGCATTAAAAGCACAGACACATAGAAATTGCCTGGAGCACAGTCAACATAAGATAGGACATAGTTTTCTTTTAACCTACTGTCATGAAATGTATTAAAGCATTAAAAATCCTCTCTGTCTGTCTCTCTGTCTCTGTCTTTCTCTAATTAACAAATACGCTTTGGAAATTGTAGCTCTGCCTTTAAATCTCCAAGCATTACTAAAAATATTCCCACTAATAGTCAGCAGCCTCTCCTTTTGTACCTTAGGCCTCCCATATATTCTTAGTGACTGTGACTCTCAATGGTGAAAGTACATGATTTTATCAGTAGACACATATCACTTTTGTGTGAATGTGATAACAGTGCAATTGAGAAAATCAAGTCAATCTGTGCTGCATAAAATTTCTTACCCTACAGAGCTAAGAAACAAAGTTCCCCTCCTTGGGGCAGAAGCAGTCTGTGAGAAGCAGTAATATCATTGCCTTCGAAGGCAATGATATTAATGTGCCTATTCTTTTTTTTCAATTTTGAGAATCTTATATTCTTTTTACTATCTTATGATTATAAATACTCATGAGCTCTTAGTTAATAGCCTCTCTGAAAGGCTTTTAAAATATTCAATCAAATGAGCAAAAAGAGTGATCACTTCTGTGATTTCAAATCTGGTTCTAACACTGACACTCTGGTGGGCAATCCAAGAACTACGCACTGGATCATTAACTTTCCTGACAGCTGCAGAATACCCCACAGGAACACTTAGCTGCCGGGCGCTTTGCCCTGATCAAACCTGTGGTGTTTCTTTATTATAGTGCATTTGTACAACACTAGGCCTATAAGCTGTCTTAAACCAAAATTACTACTGGCCAGTGATTTGGAAAAGGTGCTAGAGTGTCCTAGAAAAGGATGTATTATTGTTTTTCTCTTTAGCAATTGAGTTGCCAACACTTGAGTGCTCATTGGTTTAAAACTCTGTATTGCTAATTCTTAAGCAAAACTTATGAGTAAACTACAGTGCATTTATATATCCTGTGGAATTGAACAGTGAACTCTAAACAGTCAAGGATGCTTTATTCTTCTTCTTACCACTCTGACATAGATTAGGGTCATCCAATATTTCTTAGTAAACATTGTTTATGCATAAATGACACAATTCTTTATATTTAGAATACTTTAGCTCCAAACACTAAGAGCAAGTTTTTGTATCAGTGTATTAGTTACTTTTCTGTTTCTGGGATGGAATATCCAACACCTATAACTTAAAGGGGATGTTTAATTTGGTTCACAGTTTGAAGGCATTAATCCAGTCTTTTTGCTGGCCCCAAGACTACTTAACTCATGCCATGGCACAAAAAAGGAAACAAGAACGCTGTCTCAGGTACCCTTTTCTCATTGTTGGGACAAAACACACAGCATCCCGAAAGGAAAGGTGTTTTGGCTCCCAGTTAGTGGAGGTTTAAGTCTATACTTGGCAGATTCCAAAGCAGAGTGACACATGGAAGAGGGCAGCTGTTCCTGGTGGTAGAAAACAGCACAGAGCAAGGGGAGGGGCAACAGCCTCTCTCTGCTCTTTATGTTATAAGCAGCCTACCCTGGGGGTGCAAAACTCACACAATGTCCATGCCCTCCTCTTGCACAGATGAGGATATTTATAGAGGAAGAACCCTGTCTTTTTGCTGAGTCACTTAATTAAATTTCTAAACTTGTCAAATTGACACAATGTATCAACTGGTACAAATCTATTCTGTGAGCCAGGCGTGGTGGCGCATGCCTGTAATCCCAGCACTCGGGAGGCTGAGGCAGGAGGATTGCTGTGAGTTCGAGACCAGCCTGAGCTACAAAGTGAGCTTAAGGCCAGCCTGAACTGCATAGTGACACCCTGTCTCAAAAAGACAAAAAAAAAAAACAAATCTATTCTGTGACCTGACACTTCCACCAAGTGCGCACATCCCCACAGCAGATTCTGCTATGAATTAATCCAAAGATGAAAATAGGACATGATAATTCAATCAATTTTCAAACACATGAGTTTTTAAGGGGGGGTGTTTTACACTTAAACCATAATAATGAGTCAGTGAATCCTGCATAACAGACAACAACAAAAACGCAGAAATAAATTATATCCATGTTAAAGGTAATAGTGTTTGAATCGGGATATTCTCCCAAAGTTCAAGTGTTGAAGGGTTGATTCTCAACTGGTGATGCTACTGTAAGGCAGTGAAAACTTGAGGAGCTGGAGCCTGCTTGGAGGAAGTAAGCAACTGGGGTGCATTTTTTTCTCTCTCTCTCTCCTATCTGTTAGCCATGAGGCAAGTTTTCTTTGGATGTTTTATTTTGAATAGTTTTTCACAGCATCAAAAAGCTGACTAACATAAGGGGTTCTAATGACGTCAGATGGATTTGTGGATGGTAAATTGCCACTGACCATGCAATGACAGCTAGCTGTCATGCAGAGTAATTTAGAAGGTTGGACCCTCCTCCTTTATCTATAGGATGAGGTGATCTTGGGAGAAGCCAGCCACACTGCAGGACCCTGACTAGGCTACACACAATGGACAGGCGACACTACTGTGTTGGAAACGTACAAAATATAAGCCAACAGCTGCTAATTTCAATGAAACAGCATGTTCTTAGGGACAGAGACATCTGGAGTAGAAGCTGGTGAATGGGGATGCCCCTTCCTTATTTTTAAAATATTATATATTTTGTTTTATTTTTGTTTTTATCTTACTTTATTTTCCTCTTGCTTTTGACTTTTCTTTTTTCTTAATTGTCTTGTTTTCTCTCTCTTCTAAAGGCTGGGGAAAATTCTAGCCACAAAAACTTAATCCCATTCCCCAAAATATAGAGAAAAAATTCAGATAATCCCCTGATTATTCCTTCATTCTTTCTTTTCTATCCTCTACTCTAGTTTACCAAAGCTTGCAAGATCATCTGTTGTTCTCCAGCCTTGTCTCTCCTTCCTTGTCAGTTATATTTGTTTTATACACTATCCTTCATAAACATCTTCACTATAGTGTTCAGCCTCTCTACCAATGGGAAACTCTTGGTATATAAGATCTGAATTTACAGTTCGTCTTAATATATAACTACAGATTTTGTCCTATGATCTAAGGCAAAAAATTAATATTTGTCACAGACTCTAAGTTCCTAAACTGTGCTTGAATCTATTGATATGCTAATTATATCACTTTAGCTTGGATTTCATGTCTTTTACAATCAGTTATTCTCCCTTCTGCAACAATATAAGGAAGTACTGGAGTAATAACTTCACCACAGCCAAACACCCGAAAATACAGACTGGGCCAAACAAATACTAACATTCTACTCTCAGTTAGTCTAAAAGGTAGAATCTTGAGAATGACAGAAGCCAAGCAATTACAATATACAGAAGACACCCCTGAGGGCTCTTAGTACTAGTCACAAAGCTAGTTCATGCAAAACTCACAAGGATCAATACAAAAAATAAAATTCATTTTTTAAAATATAAAATAACAAAAATGCAGAAACCAAATACAACCTCCAGCTCAAGCCCAGGCAGAGTAAGTCCAGGACACATGAACATAAAAGAAAATAGAGGACAACCTTCTGAAATTCCTAAAATGATAGCAACTGAAATAGGGATATAGCAGAAATAAGATGAAAAATAATTCTCAGGATAAAAAGAAATGACAGCCCTAATGAAGGTTAGCATACCTAAAGTAGGCAAAATTTTAAAAAAAATGGAGCATCATAAGAAAAATGATAGAAACCTTGAATGAATGATGTAGAAAAGAAATAGCATGCATAAAAAAATTCAAAGAGGTATTCAATAAAATAAAAATTCCATTGAAAACTGACAAAATCACCAAAAGAAACTGATGATTTGTTTTCAGACATTGAAGATAGGATCACAGCTAGGGATCATGAAAGAAAAGGTTGCTTAAAATTTAAAAGGTACCAGGAAATGATTCAGCAGCAGCAGGATGATGTAAGGTAAGAAAATATAATACTGCTAGATGTCAATGAAAAAGCAGGAGTCAACACAACTGACATAAAAAGTTGGCTTTTAAAAGTAAAAACAGACTATTTCTCAAACTTGTGAACAAAATCTGACATACAGTTAAATGAGGCATGCTGGAATCCAAAATAAATCTACTCCCAGACATATAATAATTAAGATCCCAGTCATTCAACACAGAAAAGAATATTTAAAAATCTGTTAGAATAAAAAAGAAACAGATTCAACATTAAAGGAAAGCCAACCAGAATATCAGTAGACTTTTCAACATAAACCTTCAAGTTAAGGAAGAGCTTGGAATAAGTATTTCAAGTAGTGAAAAAAAAAATTCCAACTAAGAATTGGTAAAATGGATCAAGAAACAAGTTCTGACAAAAAGGGGAATACATGAAACACATTTGACTCAAAAAGGAGTTCATATTCTGAAAGTCAAGGATGGAAAAAATACTCCACCCAACAAAAACCAAGGAAAATGCAGGTATACCTATTCTGTTTTCAGCAATATGAACTTCAAACCAAGAGTAATTAAATGAGATAAAGAAGGTTATTACATACTGGTTAGGGGAAAACACAAGAGAAAGACATAACACACATTAACTACATATGCTCCAAATACAGGAGCACCAAACTATATAAGTCAAATGTTAACAAACATGAAAAATCAAATAGAAATAACACAATTGTAACAGAGGAACTTAGTATTCCATTCTTTGAAAGATGTAGGTCAATTAGAAAAAAGCAAATAAATACAAGAACTGAATCAAAGCTGTGAACAAATGAACTTAACATACATTTGCAAAGTATTCTACCCAAAAATATCAGAATAGACCATGCGCTAATACCACATGCTTAAGCAAAAGTAAAGGAACTGAAATTACTCCATGCTTGTTATCTGACCATAGTGCAATGAAACTGGAAATTAATGGCAAAAAAACCCACAAAAACTCCATAAACTCCTGAAAATTAAATAACAACCTCATAAAAAATTATAAATATGGAGCACAGATGAAATTAAATAAAATTTAAACAATATCTACAATGAAATGAAAACACAGACAAAACATACTAGAACTAGTGGGATGAAATGAAAGCAGTCCTAAAAGAGAAATTTATAGCAGTGAATTGAATTTCTGTATCAGGTAAATTGAATAAGCACAAATAAATAATTTAATATGACATACTGAGCTTATAGAAAAAGAACAAGTCAAGCTCAGTGCATATACATGGAAGGAAATTTTTTTTTTTGTCTTTTTGAGACAGGGTCTCACTCTGCAGTTCAGGCTGGCCTTAAGCTCACTTTGTAGCTCAGGCTTGTCTCAAAGTCACAACAATCCTCCTGCTTCAGCCTCCCAATAGCTGGGATTACAGGCCTGTGCCACCACGCCTGGCTCACAGAAGGAAATTCTAAAGATCAAAACATAACTTAATGCAATTGAGACTAAGAAAATAATACAAATAATTAATGAATTGAAGAGTTAGTTTTTTGAGAGTTTAAATATTTTCTTCTCGATTTGATGTGTTTGGTACAGACTATCACTATAAGCTCAGAGTCACAGGCCTTCTGTTACAGCCTCCGCAGTTCTGGGATTACAGGCATATGCCACCACGCTTGGTCTTGGTGGCTGGCTTGGTGTGCCAGGTGTGGGTCTGGCATGGCATGTGGTCCTGGAGATTGAATCCAGGTCCTTGTAGCACCCATGTAGGCGCTTAGACTGCTGAGCTGTCTCCACCACCCAAGACTAAATAAAGTTAATAAACTTATCAAAAAAATGAAAGAAATAACTAAAATTCATGCAAAAGAATAAAAATTGTGAAATCACTACAGATCACATGAAATTCAGATCAACAATACCTAGTTTGAAAATTTTTACTCATATAGGAAGGAAAACATAAAAGAAATAGATGGATTCCTAGATATGTATGAATTACCAAAGCTGAATTAAGAAGATATAAGAATTCTGAATAACTTATCAGTTTATAAAATTGAAAACATAATTAAAAAATACCAACAAAGTCCATGTACTAATGGATTGACTGTCAAATTCTCTAAGAAATCTAGAGAATATTTAATGCTGATACTCTTCAAACTTTTAATGAAAATACAAGGGAAGGAATTCTCCCTACCTCATTACTGAAGGCAAGTATTACCCTGATACCAAAAAACAGAGAAAGACTGAAAAAAGAAAGAGACTGTATACCCTGTCATCACTCCATTTTAATGTAATTCTAGAAACACTAGTGAGACGAGAGAAAGAACAAGAATGATAAGATAGAAAAGGGAGAAATTCAGTGTGACCAGAGAAATCCAGATACCTGTCTCATCCCTCTACATGAAATAAAACACCTGGAAACTGGCAAGGGGCCTGGCTGGAGGAATATAGGGCAAATCCACTCAAATAAATGGAAACACTTTCCACACAAAGGCCTAATGTATTATTTGTTCTGTTATATAGTATAGACTTTATTCCTATGGTCTAAAGTACAAAATCAATAGTTAGCAACATTTGTCAATTTCTAAGTTTTGCTGGATGAGATCGTTGTTACTAATTGTACTACTGTAGTTAGGATGTCATATTTGTTTTAATGACATAGTGTTAGGTAGAAAGTTCATAAATAAAATCCAAACAGCACAGGAAATGCTTCAGAGAATCAACCAGTAATTTAGAGGATCTCACCTTACTGAAAAGATTTTGTACCTCAAGAGAAATCACCAACAGAGGAAAAGAAAACCAACAAATTGAGTAAAAAAATAAATCTTAGACAAAGACCTTCAGACATAGGAATTATATTTAGAATATATAAAGAATTAAAAGATACCAGGCAACCAAAATTCAAATATCTAATCCAAAAATAGGAATGTAAGATGAAAACACATTTCTCAGATGAAGAAAGGCAAATGGTAAATAAATATATGAAAAAATGCTCAGCACATTGGTCATAGAAGAAGTACAAATTAAAACAACACTGAGATTCCATCTAACCTCAGAAAGAATTGCTAAGAAATCAACTAAATACAAATTCTGAGCGACTACAGTAGAGAAAGGAAGTCTTTTTCACTGTTAGGTAGAATGTGTCTCGACCACTGTCAGTACGAGTCCTCAAAAAAACAGGATAAGAAGTTCCATTCAACTCAGCTATTCCCCTTCTAGGTATTTGTCCAGAAGAACTAAAAAACGTCATAGCGTGATGTATATGCACCCATGTTTACAGCAAAAAATTTCTCATAGCTAAATATGGGAAATAATTCAAGTGACCATCAACTAAGGAATGGATAAAAAAGTTATGGAATTTTTATATAGGAGAGTATTACTCTGCTTAAAAAATAAACATTAGGCTTTCATAGGTAAATGGATACAACTACAGACTATTCTTACAAGTGAAATAAGTCAGAGTCACGTGTGTAAATATAGAATTATCTCCCTGAAGGGGCAAATAAAACCTGAAAAGTATAATAGATACAGTAAAAGGGGAAGAAACTGCTCAAAAGGAAAGCACAATAAGGATACAGAAAAGAAAGAAAAAGGAAGAAAGAGAGAAAGAAAGAAAGAAAGAAAGAAAGAAAGGAAGGAAGGAAGGAAGGAAGGAAGGAAGGAAGGAAGGAAGGAAGGAAAGAAAAAGGTAAAAAACACTAATGTGTATACACAGGATAGCTCGTATGATTGCATTACTAATTTCTATTTGTTTGCTGAAGAGAGCTGTTATTGCTTAAGATTTTCATTCTGACAAATTTCACATTCTTTCTTTTGGTAATCTGAGCAACTACTTTGAAGGCAACAATGTGAAATATAACAAGCATTGTTGAATTACTATCATCTTGTTTTCAAAATTCTGTATCAGTTCTAGTATTTTATCTATATTTTTATTCTTTTAAATAAATTAAAAAGGGAGAATTTAAACTATAATTATATGTAGATGAGCTGATACCCTATATAGAACACTCCAAAATCTTTACCAACATGCTGTGTTTGTGGTATACTGGTGAGCATAGCTGCCTTCGAAAAGCTTCACCAAGACTTGTCGGGTGCAGAAAGGAAAATTCAGACACACCTTGCCTTCTTTGTGGAAGGGGAGATCTCGCTTTATTGCGGAAGCACAGCAGTTTTTATAGTATAGCTAAGCCAATCATCAGCAGCCACATACAAGCGTACAGCCAATCATGCTCTGTTGCCAGGCAGCCCCCTCATTCTGTCCCGATCGACAGACAGGGCAGGGCCACACTCTACTTCCTGTTATTCCTAACATCCCAAGGTGGAACCCACAAGGAGCGCCAAGCTGTTACATTGTTACCCAGGGATCCCAAGCTGCTGCTTGCACGGCTCTCAACAAAGACTTCTAGATTTAATAGGAAAATTCAGCAGCTTAGATGGATACAATGTCTACATTTGAAAAACAAATAGCATTCCTAAACACTAACAACGAACTCAACAAGAGACATACAACATGCCCTTTCCAATAGCAGTCCCAATATGAAATACTCAGAAAGCATTCTAACAAAAGAAGTAAAATATCTGTATGCTGAAAATCACTCTATTCTGAAAAAGGAGATTGAAGACAATATCAGAAAATGGAAAGATATCCCTTGCTCATGTATAAAAAGAGTGAACATCATAAAAATGGCCATACTGTCAAGAGTGTTATATAGATTTACTGCTATCTTGATAAAAATATCATTAGTATACATCACTGATTCAGAGAAAATGTTCTAAAAACTCATTTGGAAACAGAAGAGACTTTAGAATATCAGTGACAGTCGTGGGCAACAGAGGCAAGTCATGAGGCATCACAGTCCCTGACCTGACATTAAACTAGAAGCTATTGTGATAAAATCAGCATGATACTGGCAAAACAACAGACCTGAAGATCAGTAGAGCAGATTAAAAGATCCAGACACGACTGCAAATACACTTGGCCACCTTAACTGTCTCTACTTTGAAGATGATATGTAATTTATTAATCACTGTTAACATATTACTTTGAAATAATGAATCGTTCTTTTTATTTTTTATCTTTTGAATAAAATATATTTATCTTTGTGTGTAAGCAAAACTATAGATTATAGTTCTATTTTGTTCTAATTTCCAAAGGGACAAACATGTTCACTGGAAGAAAGACAGTCTCTTTAATAAGTGGTAATGGGAAAACTGGCTTTCTAGAAGCAGAAGACCAAAAATAAAGCCATGTCTGTCATTAAGCACTGAACTAAAGTCCCACTGGATCAAAGATTTAAATATTACAATAGAAACATTAAATTGACTGGAAAAGAAATTAGGCAGAAATCTTGAAAGCATAAGACTAAGCAGAGAGCTCATGAACAAAACTCAGACTGAATGGAAATACTTCAAAAGATCAACAACTGGGATCTCACCTTATTAAAAATTTTTTTGCACATAAAAGGAAATCACCAACAGAGTGAAATGGAAAACCACAGATTGTGAAAAATTTCAGCCAACTCTCCCTCAGACAAAGACTTTTTATGTAGAACATATAATGAAATAAAAATGTCAGGCCTCTCAGATCCAAAGACCCATTCCAAAAATGAATACATATTTCTCAGATAAAGAAATATAAATGGCAAATAAATATATGAAAAAATGTTTAACATTGTTAGTCATTTTTGAAATGTAAATTTAAACAACACTGAAATTCCATCTCACTCCAGAAATAATGGCTTCTACCAAGAAATCAACCAATAACAAATTTTAGTGGAACTATGGGGAAAAGGGAATCCTTCTCCAATGTTGGTAGGAGTGTATCCTCTTACTAACACTTTGGAAACCAGTGTGGTGAGTTCTCCAAAAGCTAGGATCACAGATCCCATTCTACGCACCTATTTCCTTTCTGGGTATCTTTCTAGAAGAAATAAAAACATTATTATTTTGACATTACAGTAATGTCAAAAGTAAGCTTTATGCTTATATTTTTGATCAATTTTCATGTATCTATATTATGTCTGAGTGACTACTTTGAAGATAATATGTAATTTATTAATCACTGTTAACATATTGCTTTGAAATAATGTATCGTTCTTTTTATTTTTTATCTTTTGAATAAAATATATTTATCTTTGTGTGTAAGCAAAACTATAGATTATAGGCCAGATAGCTAGCTCAGCAGACTAAAGTGCATGCTTAGGCAGGCACAGTGACCAGGGTGGCACACCACGCTGGCCCTACCCCAAGGGCTTCTTGAAATGGTATGGTGGCTCATACCTGTAATCCTAGCACTTGGGACGCTGAAAACAAGAGGATCACTGTGAGTTCAATCTGTGTAGTGAGATTCTGCACTAAAATACAAAAAAAAAAAAAAAAAAAAAAACCTATAGATGATATGCAAGTGTATATTTAACAGAAATAAGATACACTGTCATTTATTTCTTCAGAGTTTTTATGGTTTTGTTCTTAATCATAAGTATCTATACTTTAACTCCAAAACTGTTTTTTTTTGCAGCTATGATTTAGGAATAATTATTCCATTTTAATTCACAATATCGGCACCAACAAATAACATGCAATAATAGCCACTCCCACAGGACACTCATAATTAATTATGGAGTTACTATCTCCAATCTTTTTTATTTATTTTTTATTTTATTTTAGCATTTATTTTATTTTAACAGTATTTCCCTGCATTATCGTCATAACCATTAATTCACTAATCAGTGAGTTTTGTGCATCATTCACATATTTTGTTCTAATTTCCAAAGTGTTCCCTGCTTCTCTCTCAATGTTTTGATGCTTCTTTTAATTATAGATACTAGTTTCTACATTAATAGTATTACTTGGGAAGTTACATATTTTTTTTTTCATAACTTCATGAAGAGCACTATTAGATTTTTCTGAACATCTTGGATTTCCGTTTCCACATACAAATGAATGTAGTATTTGACCAGTACTTAGACACTGTCCTGCCTCAGTCAATGTAAAATGCCTTTATTCTGGCCATCAGCTGACACTTGACCGGGAAATAGCAACTGGAACTAGAAACAGAGACATTAGTCTTGGCAGGATTTTCTTCAGAGTGTGTATCTGACTTGTCTTCCAGGCATCACCATCATGCTTTCCACTTCCAAATTCATCTTGGAATTTCCTGTGAATAGACTCCCAACTTTTGATAGTTGCAGTAACAATTCAGACTCATTTTTTGAGAGGTGGGCAGGACTTTCCCTAGGTGGCCCTTGCATATGATAGCCAGCCACCAGAGGTTTCACTGCTGCTGTCCTCCAGGAAAGACTCTGCCAAAGAGGTGGCTACAGGGGGTTCTAGGAGCTCAGGTTTTCAAAAATTCTCTTCCACTCAGAGAGAAACAGAAACTCTGGAGTTCTCAAGAGATTTTCCAGCAAACTGACTGCACTAGTGCATACTTCTCAGAAGTTCCTTAATCTTTTTTTTTTTCTTTTTCCAAGTTGTGGCACCACTCCCAGATTTTTAGTGCTGCAATACACTTATTTTATTTCATTTCAAGGGTATTTGGCAAGGAAGAAAATATGAATTCACATTTTCCACCAAGTATTTTTAAATTCCTCATTTATTAGTGTTACTATTTTATAACATTATCTAAACAGTATACTTCATTAAGTAACTAAAAGTGACAGTACTAAAAATCATTTTTATTGAAGACTTTTAGTATGTTACCACATACTCAAAACTTTGTATATAGAATCTAAGTCTTTTCATTCAAATTTCATTTTATTTAAAGTTAAAAGGATAAGTTACTCTGTAAAGAGCTTTTCCCCTCAAAATTAGTATATATTTGGAGAGTACATATACACTTTCATGATTCATAAATATCTTATGCATATGTGAGTTAGTGTGTTACACTTGCATTTTCTATGACCTTATTATAAAATTATGGAGACCCTTGGTGAAAGTATTTTCACATTGGGTTTTCAGCTCTGTCTCTGTTTCTGTTTCTTTCTCTGTCTGTCTATGCCTATCTCTGTCTCTCTGTGTCTCTGTTTCTCTCTATGTCTCTCTCTGTATATATGTGTCTCTGTCTCTGTCTCTGTTGCTCTCTGTCTCTCTCTGTCTGCCTCTCTGTGTGTCTCTGTCTGTCTCTCTCTAGCTCTCTCACTCTCTCACTTGCTCGCTCATTCTCTGTAGTGATGGTTAAATGCAAAACTTTTCACATGCTGCATACTTTCTGTACCAGTCAACTATACTCCCTCTTCTTGAGGGGGCTTAGTTCATCATGGCATAAGGATGGCACCCAAGGCCGAGAACGGGGCTATATTAGTAATTCTTTTGAAAAAGCAATAACAAAAGACTCACCAAGTTGCTGAGATGCTCAGGCTGGGATGGAACTTCCCGGCCTTCTCCCTTAGTCTTCCAGAATGCTGAATGTCTTAGTTATTATTGTCATTGCTGAGACAAAATACCTAACACTTAAACTGAAAAGAGGAAAAGGTTATTTCATCTCATCCTTTGTTGAAGTGTCAGTCCCTGGTCAGTTGGCTCTAAAGTAAGACTTCAAAAGAAAAATTCTTAAACTTTCCCTCCATTCAGCTGTTATTTTGTGTTCTCCTACAGATGAAATCAAAAATTTTAGTCCCAATAAGTAAAATTTTACAAACTCCTTCTCCTGATATCTTGTTACCCTGATCCCAGCGTCACACCCTTAATCCCAGCATCAAATACTCTAGATCCAGCCATGGCAGAAAACTCCCACCTAGGATCGCAGGATCACATGAGGCTTCAGAGAAATATCTAGACACTGGTATTGCAAGTGTACATACACCTGTACTCCCACTTTTGATTTACATATTCAAATAATGACAATAAAATACTGACATTGTCATTATTAGAGATTCTTATGTTAATCATAGTTATATAAAGATTTAAAAAACTCAATGATGAAGAATGACTGCAACTTATTGGCAGACTGCTGGTTTTGTGTTAATAGTATATCAATTCTCAATTCTTCCCCTGAAAAAAAAATCTCTGGAGTAGCTGAGTACAGTAAATTCATAACTTACAAATGAGTTCTGTTCTACAGGAACTTTCATAATTCTGACCAAGTGAGTCTTCTACACCTTTGACACAAGTAACCAATGTATAAGTTCATTGCTTTGTGCTTTCTAGCAATCAGCTCCACATCACCATTGTTTTTCCTCTTGCTTTGAGAAATCCTGGGCTCTGATTGAACATTGTAGTACTGTTCCCTATCACTCTATACAGGAAGCAAAACTGTGATAACGTTCGTAATACATGAGTTATTTCACAATTTTATTCATATCTAGAAATGTTTGTAACAATCTGTTCTGACCTGTGGAATTTTGTCACTCCAATGTTTGTAAGTCAGAAACTTATTGTACAGTGATGGAAAGTAGTATTTTCTTTTATTTTAAATCACTTCAATCTAGAAGTCAAACTAATTCGTATCATCATAATTGAAAAAAAAAAAATTCAGTGGGACCGGAGAAATGGCTCAGTAGAACAAGTAATTCCATGGCATGTGCAAGGGATTGAGTTCAATCCCTAGTTTCGCCAGAAAAAAATTAAAATGTCAGAAGTGCCATTGTTATTATTAGCTATTATTAGTAAAGAGCTATTGGTACGTGCCCAATGTTGGCTATTTTCTGAAATTTTATTCTATGAATATTGAATTGAATTTACTTTTATATTCAAACCTTCCTCTTTAAATAGCACTGTAGCCTGAATTGTGCCCTCCCGCATTTATACATAAGAGGCTCTAACAGTACATTAGAAGTAGACTGTGCTTGGGAACAGGACCTTGAAAGATGTAAGCAAGTTAAAACAACGCTGTAGAAGGGAACACTGACCCAATCCCACAAAATGATATTAAAACACAAGACTTGTCAGAGTGTACAGGTTGACCCATGAAGAGGCTCCTTAGGGTGGCCTCTGACAGCCAGGAGAGAAGCCTCACTGCTTTCACGCAGTTGTCATCTTGGTCTTGGAATTCCAATACTGAGAATTTTGAGATGATAAATATTCTTTTGTTTCAGCTACCCAATCTCTGTTATTTAGTTATTGTAGTCCTAGAAAACTAAATGGTTTGGATAAACCAACTGATATAATTATAGCAACACGTGTTTTAACATTTCTTGGAAAAGTAATGCACAAATGGGTCTGATAGAACTATGTTTACCTTATTCTACTTTTTTTATGTTTACTTTGAACTGTGGTAATGTTCCCTTGCTCCTTCAAGAGGACTCAACTTCGATTAATCTATTTTAAAATTATCTGCAGCCATTCACTCTATTGTAAAATTATCATTAACATAAAATTTATGAAAAGAGGCAGAACAAGAAAATTCTCAACAGCTATGATATATGATGCAAGATGTCTAGATAAATATTTATTTATTTGGCCCATGAAAAAGACTTGTAGGTTCTACTACTTGCTGTGACATTTGCTACGTACGTTCTGATGCATTAGGTACATTTCATTTGGTATAGGGTCTCGCTGTGCATCTCAGACTCATAGTGATCTTAATGTCTCAGCCTCCCCAGTACTGGAATTAGAGGCACACACCACCATGCCTGGTTTCTGTGACCGGTTTGGTGCAGGGCTGGTGTAGAATGTGATTGGGGGGGCTGAACTCAGTTCCCTGAGCTTGTCAGGCAGGGACTTAGACTGCCAAGCTGTTGCACTAGCCCATATTCTGAATCCTTTTAATTAAATATTCTTTGATTGTTAGCATTGTGTAACACAAAATTGAAAGAGGAAGATGAACAAACAGAGATTCATGCTAACAGTTATATAATGCAACACTTGTATCATTACATTAGTTTTAAAAAGCAGAACTTCTAAAATGTCAGGCTCAGTAACTATAATAATACTGACCCATCCAATGTAGTAGGATAATAATAAATTGCCATAAAATTAAATCTGGTGCCCTTATAATACTCTTCTTTCTAATGACATATTTCTTTAAAGAAGTAAAATTACACTTTTTTGCCTTTTCACAATGATTCATTTCTTAAGACTTATTGTGTACTTAATGTCTTTTATATAAACAATGTATATTGAGAAATGAGAAAGACAAAATATTAAAATCAACAGCATTACAATCAAACCATGCACTGTAGCAAATTTTACAGGATGGGAAATTCTAAATATAGTGGTTGGTAAAAATAGAGCTACAGTATTTAACAGGTGAAAATTCTAAAGTGTCATATTCTTGAGAAGCAGATAAAACTCGATCTGCCAGATGATAGTCTCTAAAATAAAGGCACAGAAATTACTGTCTTATGCATGAGAAACAATAGAACATCTAGAATGAAAGCTATTTCAGGTGAACCACACCCCAACTACACCAACATATACCCAAGTCTCTCATTTATCAAACATACATGTCCACCCTCACACACACATATTCTTTTTGTCAAATTTTTGGTAACACAATTTGCATGGAAAACTTAAAATGAGCAGTTCACTGAAGGAGCACAGAGTATTTAAAGAATGAGAAACATTTAGGAGCAGAAAGAAATTTTGATTATCTTTTAATTGTGTCATTTGAAAAAGAGGGTAGGGCTGTCCAGATAGCTCAGCTGATTACAGTGCCTCACTAGGTGGATGCAGGGACCCGGGCATGCCGAAAGGGTGACTGAGACTGGGCGTGGCACCCCATGCTGTAATCCCAGGGCTTGGGAGGCTGAAAACACATCTCTTTAAGTCTGTTCTGTGTAGTCAGACCCTTCAGACTCTGTACTAAATATATTAAAAAAAAAAAAAAAAGAAAAGAAAAGAAAGAAAAGATGGTAAAATGAATCTAGGCAGTACACCTAGGTAAGCTCAGTACTATCTTGAAAAAAAACCTAAGAAGGATAATTGTGTTGCTGGGAAATGCATGGATCCTACAGTGGGAAAACCTAGTTGTCATTAATTTTTTTTTTTGGAGACAGGGTCTCACTGTGCAGTTGAAGCTGGCCGCAAACTCACTTTGTAGCTCAGGCTGGTCTCGAACTCACAACAATCCTCCTGTCTCAGCTTCCCAAGTGCTGGGATTACAGGCATGCACCACCATGCCCGGCTCTAGTTGTCATTAATTACACGGTTAATTACATATTTTTTCCTTCTTTATGAAGTTGCCAAATAGTTGTTTCTTAAATGGAAGAGGAGTTTTATTGCTGGAAATGGAAAGATTGGCAGAAATTTTGCAAATTCATTTTAAAGCGAGATATTAGGCATGTGTGATAGCTCCGAGGACAAGCACCTGCTAAAGCAAGCTAAGGCAACAGCAGGACCCGCAGTGCAACGCCCAGCATCACTGCACCAGCCCGGCCCCCAGGGTGAGCTGAGCCAGCCTCAGAGGTTGGCGTGGTGGCCCAGGCCTCGAATTCTAGTGCTGGGGAGGCTGAAAACAGGAAGATTGCTATGAGCCTAAGCTGTGCAGTGAGACTCTGTGACAACAAAACAAATTAAAGTAATAAAAATAAAAATGCGACATGATTTTGAGGATAAGAATGCAAATTTTCTAAAAGAAAAAAGAAAAGAATGTAAATTTTCTGATTATGAAGGGAAAAATAAGCTCTTATGTTTTTTTTTTGTTTTTTTTTGGTTTTTTTTTGTTGTCTTTTTGAGACAGGGTCTCACTATGCAGTTCAGGCTGGCCTTAAGCTCACTTTGTAGCTCAGGCTGGTCTCGAACTCACAGCAATCCTCCTGCCTCAGCCTCCCGAGTGCTGGGATTACAGGCATGCACCACCACGCCCGGCTTAGCTCTTATGTTTTGTACCAGGATGCACAAGAGGTAATAAGAGGTAAAAAATGCTTAGTAAGCACATGGAGAAGACAAGCTTCAGAGATCTTGAAATTTGACCTCAGTCAAATAGTATTGGACAAGTGTCCCCCGATGTTCCTTATATTAAAAGATCTTCACTAATGTGCGTAGTAGTAACTTTGATGGGTGTGACCTAGCGGAAATGCCTGGGTAAACTGGGGCTGTGCCCTCAAAGGGGGTTGTGAAGCTCCGCCCTCTCAGTGCGTCCTTCTGCTTCCAGGTTCATGGTGCAAACTGCTCTCCAGTGCACATTTGCCTGTGTTCCATCTGCTGAGCCTGAGGCTCAGGGGTCCTCAGATTCTCTTGCGGGATTGTCTCTCTCTGATGTAGAAAGAGGAACAGAAGTCAGAGAAGACCAGTGAAAATAAGGGTACTTTTACAAAGCTGTTCTGAGGAACGGGGGCCAGACCTGGATTACAGCTATATCTGTAGCTTTGGTCCTATCTTGTGGGGGGAGGGTGTCCTGCCTCCAGCACCTTGAAGGCTGGCATTTTTGATTGATTGGGTATTTGGCTTATTACTAGGGGTTTGTATTTGTGCACTAATAGAATTTAGATATGCATGGCAACCTGCACTAGGAGGAACTGTGTTGAGAAGGTGTTGAAGCCAAATCAATCAGCTTCAGAAGAAAAACCACAAGAATGGTTGAAAACTGCTTGTCTCAGAGGCTGATTTTCCAATCCTAAAAAAGGCTTTTAAATAATTGTATTTTCTACAGGGTCTCACAGTGCAGCTCAAACTCATAATGATCCTCCTGTTTTCAGACTCCCCATGGTGGGATTACAGGCATGAGCCACCAACCCCGTATCAGTGTGGCTCCTGGGGCAGGGCCAGCAGGGTATGTGGTACTGGGCATTGAACCCCAGTCCCTGTGCTTGCCTACGCAGGCACTTGGTCTGCCGAGCTATCTTCCACACTCAGTAACTTTTTTTTTAACTTTTAATATTTTAAACAGTACAAAATGGTAATAGAGAAAATCATTAGAAACAATACAAAATTTCACTGAACAAAGTAGAAAAACTTAACAATCATTGCTGTATTACATGAAGTTATCTTCAAATCAGTTATTTAGGTTACTAGATATAAATGTGCAAGATTGGTTTAAAGAAAAACACAAAACAATAATAACAAAAATTATAAGAAATTAAAAAGAAAGAAATAATAAAGAAAAAAGAAAACAACTTTTTTCTTTTTTTTATTTATTTCTATTTTATTAAAATACAAATGTCAATCAGACAGTTTCAAGACACCTTAACCATACAGATTCGATGAATTAATACACTGCAAACTGTTTTCATAACGTTTTGGTATTGTACAAGGTGCATACATGATATTATATTTACAGATATTATTTTAGCAGATA